>CAIGRO010045809.1:0-27720 GCA_903798355.1 Fraxinus baroniana
ACCCAACACGCCCCCCCCCCCCCCAGCCACACGTGACCAGGGAGTCCTAGTTTAACTTAACCATTAAGCTTTTCGACTTACCATAAACGTCAACTTGTTTAAAGATAATACAATCCTATCACAACACAAACACCTCCTATAAGGGAATATTAGTCCATCTAGGACTCAACCACCCGCCTCTATAAATATGTATTGCATCCTCATTATTCAGGTACACATTATTAAAAACATTCAGCATATAGTTTCTTTGGAATTCTCAACTGACTTAAGCATCGGAGGGGCGACGATGACACACCTCGACGCCTTTGTTTTAGGTACTGGAGTTCAGATCACGTGGAGCTCTATCATTCGGTTCGGGTCAGCCCAGGTAATTATTAAAAACATTCAGTATATAGTTTCTTTGGAATTCTCAACTGACTTAAGCATCGGAGGGGCGACGAGGACACACCTCGACACCTTTGTTTCAGGTACTGGAGTTCAGATCACGTGGAGCTCTATCATTCGGTTCGGGTCAGCCCAGGTACGAATTCTGGTAGCATCACCTTTCAATAGTTTGTAATGGGAAATTGATTCTTTCATTTCATTTCCTCGGCACGTAGATTTGCTGATGGAGTATGTGCCAGGGCTTATGCCTGCTCGCTGCATTGAACTATTCTCTCAAGAGATGATAGCAGGTTGGACTTCGTCGTGGGGTAATGAACGACTTCACTTTCAAGATTCAAGATATTTTCTTGGGAAGGCAATAAATAAGTGACCCCTTCCAGATGAAGCACTTGCTTTGAGGAGTACTTCAATGTAACTTACATACTCTCTAGTCTCTATCATTTGGCCTCGGTAAATTTCCATCTGCTTCGAGTTGGTTTTTGAATTTCAGGATGATGATATAATTTATTGAAATGAGGTACCTGGTATAGTTCTCATTGTCTTCTTTCCCTGTAAAGCGAGAAGAGAATATTTTCATAGTTAATTGTCATCTGGGTGTGTTTGATTGACCATTATTTTTCATGGAAAATGGAAAATAAATTTCAACTTCCACTTTTGCCTTGTTTGATACACTTTATTTTCCATGGAAAACTTTTCCACATTTGGCTCACATGCTTACTAATTCCTCGATTTTGTGAAAAATCAATTCCCACCAGGTTTTTTTTTTTTTGTTAAGCAATTGGAAAAAAATTCTAGATACAACGGTTAAAAAATTTATCACTTTTATTGACAGTTTTCATGCAAAACAAAGTCAAACGACTGATATTCGATACGATAATTTTTTCTAAAAATTTTAAATATTTTTTTTTTTTTTTGGTTTTTGGCAAGTGAAACAAATTCTAGATCCAATGGTAAAAGAAATTATCACTTTAATAGACAATTTTCATGAAAAATAAAGTCAAGCGGACACCAAATTTTCAACATTTTTCAGGTGGAAAATTATACCAATTAAATACAATTCTCAGTAAAATAATTTCTAGGCAATTCTCTAGAATTCATTTTTTTTCCACCCATTTTCCACATTTGCAATCAAACGGACCCAAGGGCTTTTTTGGCATAGACTTTTCTAAAATCATTTTCAACAACACAGGTCCACAACTTTTTTCAACTAATCACTATCCAAAAAAAATTGTTTCACTTGAAAAAAAATCTACACCCAACAAGCTTGAAGTATCATCTTGGTGGTTTCTGATGATTTTTCTCAAGAGTTGTATTATTTTGTGTTTTCTGGCCTTGGATAACTATACTACATTATTGTGGTTATTTGGGGTCCGTTTGGGAAATCTAAAACTGGATTTTTGTTTATTGCAGTTTCTCTGGAAATAAGGCAAATCTGCACTCTCCTTCCCTCCCTAGTCCTTCCCTCCTCTTTTTTTTTGGCAAATATGTTTTATTCACTGCAAAAATAAGTAGAATTTCTCAGTTGATTGTTTTAGCCGATTAGACATTCAATGTAAAGATGATCAGATCATGTTTAGCTAAGTTACCATCTTCGTAAAAAAAAAAAAGTTGATTATTTTGAAAATAACTCTTGCCTTAAGTAATTTATTTTCAATTCGATCATTAAGAAATTATAAACTTCATAATAAACTTATTTACTTATGAGTAAACCCTTAAGCTTAGCCAAACATTTCATCTTTATAACAACTTCCAGTGGGTTTTTGTGTGCAGCTAGATTTGGAGCCAAATTCAGAAGGGTAATTCTACTTGTACTCCATGACCTACTACATAGCCCTTAAGTCATCCATGTAGTACACCATAGAGTAAGTGTAGCATGGTCCAATTCAGAAACACAAGTGAAACGACTTTGCCAAACTTGTGCCTATATAACTGTTGACACAGCCTGCATTGATGCAAATTATGCTCGTATATTGGAAACGAAGACATGCTCGGAGAATCAGCTAACGCTTAATTCTACGATCATTGTACACGTGAAGTTCCACGTGTTTGGACTTTGAGAGAATTTTAAAGGTTGGCCAACAGAAGGAAGTTGTAACGGCCTGCAACACTGCACGGGCCAGTACACAAATTATGTTTGCTACACGGTGTTAGTCAGTATTGTAAAGGATAATAGAGAATATGTTAACTTTTTTTTTTTTTTTTTATTGTTTGATCCCATTTCTTAAAATTCATTTTCTCAAAAATCATTTTAAACCACACATTTTTTGGGATTCACAATTTTTCAGTCCACACATTTCAACAATTTTTCAAAATTTACTAAAAATCTAATTTTTAGTGTCGATTGTTTAATGCTAGGACAATTGCTCCTTTTTTCATGGTGTGACAATGGTCATTTTTGGCATTTGATGTTACCTCTTTAGGCATATTTAATGCATATGAATGAACAAATTATTGTAACTGGAACTTTTGAATTATGAATAATTATGTCCTTCGATTTAGCCAGAGGATGTTTAGTTTGAATAGTTGAGTCATGTTATAGGCTGGGGGAATTATCTGCAAATTGATATTATTTTCATTGATCATGTCACTTTGACTATTCTGCTTATAGGTACGTAATATATAGTGAATGCTCGTGGTTGTTTTTATACTCAATCGATATATTAGATGATGCACATCATAAAAGTGTCGATTGATTGTAAGGGTCTTCAACCAACTTGCAAGGTTACATGTTTCTAACTTCAAACATGTACATGTGCATCGAAACTCTCGTTTGAATGCTATCCCCCATTAGGGGGAAAAAAAATAAAAATAAAATTGGTACCGTTCAAGCATCTAACCTGACAATTGAGATGGTTAAAATAGTTTGATATCGAGTAAAATAGAACTGAAAAAAGAAATTTATATATTATATGGTTATAAAATTATCTGAGAAAATCAATGAAGTCGTTGTAGTATAGTGGTAAGTATTCCCGCCTGTCACGCGGGTGACCCGGGTTCGATCCATTCTTTTCAACTTTTATACCATTTTATTTATAGGAAATTCTAATCCACAGTCCCCAAACATTACCACTTATCTCACTTAAGTCCACATTTATTTTTCTGTAACATTTAGACCTCCGAAATGTCTTTTCAGTGCACCTGAGGACAAATTGACGGGAATCATTCCACTTTGCGTCAAATAATCACTTGAAAGGCACGTTAAGGCACATTACCTATTCTTTTTGGGGACTTAAAAGCAATGTTTCATTTTTCAAGATTTAAAAATAAACCAGCCCAGACGGTGATATGGAGGCTTTAATTATCAAGTCCATGTAAGTCTTTCAAACTCTTTATCTTGATATCCATGTCGTCAACCTTCAAGTTTTTTGGAACTACTACTAGTAGCCGAATTCTTAGAAGCATCATACCTTAATCCTTTCAAATTTTGGGCTATGCAGTCCGAAGTGATTAAACGATTTCTATCCATTTGACCACGATAAAGTTGCGTTCAATAAGTTCGATTCATCGTTAATGTGGTTGTTGTTTCATGTTGGAAACATCCAAGGACAAATTTGATAGATAGAATTAAACAGTATAATAATCAATTTAATTTTTTTTCTTGATATTATTAATAATCATTATAAATGAGAGAATATGATCGTTTTCTTTCAAACAATTCATAATTACTTCACCCCTTTACATGGAAAAAAAAAAAAAAGATTCATCAATCATAAATTCATGAGTTTCTAACCAATGACAAAGAGTGATGTACTAGATTAACTCAAATTAATCCTAAAAACTTGAGTGGATGATATTTTAATTTTCGGCTAGATTCTAATTCTCTTTGGGATGAGGTACGGGCCCATTTTCAATTTTCTTTCTTTTAATAATAATAATCTAAGAACTTATTTGAGTGAAATTTTTTAAAAAATTAATTTTAAGTACACATTTTACGAGACTCATAATTTTTTTTACATACATTTTAACCACGTGTTCTCAACAAAACATTTTTCAGTCCAAAATGATTATATGTGTTTAAAATGTAATGATTCGTAAATATAGCATTATCAAAATGATTTTAAGTAATTATGACAATGTCGAAACAACTCATACATGAAGTTTTTGTTGTTCTACTTCTATGGATTACTGTATCTCTTGAAATACACAAATATTTTTCACTATTAAAGCAAGTTGGTTTGTACCATGTGTTCAACGATTTTCATAGCTCTAACAATATACTTCTCAAGTGAGATTAAGTAGAAAACAAAATCATTTATAAATTTTATTTATTAAATAAAATAATAAATATGTAAGTTTCAAAATAAATAAGCTGAAAATTGAGAATAATTAAGCTACTAAACAGTAATGCAAGAATCAATCAAAGAATATAACTTTTTTTCTTAAAATGGAAAAAATTAAAATATATTAAGTAAAATAAAATAAAAAATTATATAATGTAGGAATAATTTGCATCCGTGAGAGAGTGTTATCAATAAATATTTACAAAGGATCATAAGTGAGACATAAGTTAAATTATGCGCTCAAGATCGCATTCAAAGTAACATATTATGCAGCTAAATATGAGACTTTGTCTGTCGGACTTCAGTTAGCTATAGTAATGCACGCCCAAAAAATTGAGGTAAAAAGTGATTCGCAACTAGTAATGAATCAGGTTAACAAAAGGTTCGCCACCAAGGATAATATTGAATTAAGAGAGGAAAGGCGAGAAATTCATTATTCTCTGATTGAAGAATGAAAAATCTATTTTACATTATATCAACTACTGATATAAATAAGTGAACTAACTGAATTACAAATGGCGAGAAATTTGACAGCTTGCAGCTAGTTGGATGTAAAAATATCTAACATCTAATACTCTCCCTCAAGGTAGCCGGTGAATGTCAAGAACAGCCATCTTGAAAAGCAATGGATTTAAAGATTTAGAAGGTAATGGTTTGGTGAACATATCAGCACGTTGATGATGAGTGCGAATTGGAAGAAGCTTGAGAAAACCAGATGCAACTTTATCGCGAACAAAATGGCAATCGATTTCGATATGCTTTGTTCGTTCATGAAATGTAGGATTGTTGGCAATGTGTAGTGCAGCTTGGTTGTCACAATATATAACCATAGGACCAAATGGGGATATGTGAAAATCAAGCAAAAGTTGATGAAGCCGAACAAGTTCACTGACGGTTGAAGCAAGTGCTTTGTATTTTGCCTCAGCAGAAGAGCGAGAGACCGTAGTTTGTTTCTTTGCTTTCCAGGATATCATAGAGCCAAGGAAAATGCAAAAATCAGTCACAGACCTTCAAGAGTCCAAACAGGATCCCCAATCAGCATCTGCAAATGCTCTAAGTTGAAAAGAAGAGGAGGAAAAGAAAAGCAAGCCTTGTCCGGCAGAGATTTTCAAACATTTTAGAAGATGAAGTGCTGCGTCCATATGAGACTACCTAGGAGCTGACACAAACTGGCTCAATTTATGGACAACAAAAGTTATATCAGGCCTAGAGACAGTGAGATATAGTAAACGACCAACCACTCTTCTGTAGGAAAATGCATCAGAAAGAATATCACCATTAGAGGAAGTGAGCTTAGCCTCAGGATCCATGGGTGAAGGAGCTGGTTTGCAAGCAAGTAAACCAGAGTCCTCAAGAAGCTGCAAAGTGTAATGACGTTGGGATAAAAATAAACCACAAGCTGATCGTGCAATTTCCAGACCAAGAAAGTATTTTAAAACACCAAAATCTTTTAGTTTGAATTAGCTATGAAGGAACTTCTTTAACTCCTCGATAATAGCCAAATTAGATCCTGCAATGATGATATCGTCCACATACACAAGTAAAGCCACAAAGGTGAAACATGTACCCTTAATGAAGAGTGAATAGTTAGATTTGGACTGTGTGAAGCCATGTAGAACAAGGGCCTGAGAAAATTTAGAGAACCATTGTCTTGAGGCTTGCTTTAGGCCATAGATAGATTTATGCAAAATACAAACTAGTTTCTCCCCCTTTCCATTAACCTCCTGATAAACATTATAACCCAAGGGAAGATTCATATACACTTCCTCAAATAAATCTCCATTCAAAAAGACGTTATTAACATCTAGTTGAAAATTTGAAATAGATGCTAGCCTTTAATAGCTGCAATTGCAAGTAGCATTTTAACTGAAACCAATTTTGCAACTGGGGAAAAGGTCTCAATAAAGTCCAAGCCTTCTTGCTGTGTGTAGCCTTTTGCTACCAACCGGGCTTTGTAACGCTCAATACTACCATCTGATTTGTATTTAATTTTATAAATCAACTTGCACCCAATAGAATGTTTGTCCTTATGGAGAGTTTAGACAGACCATGTGTGATTGGACTCCATAGCCTCTAACTCATTAGCCATTGCCTCTCACCAATGTGGATATTTAACAGCCTGATGATAATATTGGGGTTCAAAATTGGATGAAATATGGAGCAAATATGAACGGTGAGAGGAAGAGAGGGATGCATAGGAAATATAGTTGTTCAATGGATGTGAAATATGAAGAGAAGGCTGAGATTTATTTTAAAACAAATTACAATGATAATCCTGCAAGTAGGAAGGTGGCTTTATGGTCCTTGCAGACCTTCATAGGATTATGTGTTGTAGTAGTAACATGTGGGATAGATAAGGTGTTAGGAGATGAGATAGAAGACGTGGGCAGATCAGATGCTGGAATAGGTAGGACTAAATCTGGAAAATGATCAATAATATCATCAAGTGTAGTTATAGATTCGAAGGGAAATAATGTTTCATGAAATACCACATCACGAGATACAAAGAAAGATTTAGATTCAATGTTGTAAAGCTTGTACCCCTTGATGCCTGGTACATAGCTAACGAAAATACAAGCAACAACACGAGGATGAAGTTTTGTTGTAGTGGAAGGTAAAGTAGAAGTATAGCATAAAAAACCAAACACTTTTAGATGATCATAGTCAACTGAGGTATCATGAAGAAGTTGAAAAGGAGATTCACCACATAATAAGGGAGATGGAGTTCTATTTATCAAGTATGTGGCAGTAAGAACACATTCCTCCCAGAATTGTATTGGTACATGAGATTGGAAGAAAAATGGCTCTAGCTACATTAAGGAGGTGTTGATGCTTCCTTTCCACTACGAAGTTTTGCTTAGGTCGCTCAACACAAGAAAACTGATGTAAAACGTCCTTAGAATTAAAAAAAAATCTGTGAATTGAAGTTCAAGGGAATGATCAGACCGAAAATTTTTAATGACTTTGTCAAATTATGTCTCAATGAGGGAGAAAAACTTGGGAGTGATGAATTTT
The DNA here is from genome assembly GCA_903798355.1 of Fraxinus baroniana. Classification (NCBI taxonomy): domain Eukaryota; kingdom Viridiplantae; phylum Streptophyta; class Magnoliopsida; order Lamiales; family Oleaceae; genus Fraxinus; species Fraxinus baroniana. The sequence goes on from CAIGRO010045809.1 coordinate 7,680, forward strand.
ACATCAGATTTTTGTTTCATGAGAAACAGCCATGTAAATCTAGTACAATCATCCACTAGAGTTAAGAAATATCGATAACTAGCATGTGTTGGTGCATGATATGTGCCCCATGTGTCACACTGTACCAAATCAAAGGCATTTGTAGACAAGTTATTATTTGACACAAACGAAAGACGTCTTTGCTTAGCTAAAGGACATATAGAACAATGAAGGTCCCTATGAGTATTACAATTGATAGACAATATGTCCTTTAACAACTCCAAACGTTTAAAAGAGACATGTCCAAGTCTATTGTGCCAAATTTGTGAGGACACATTATTTACATTCGAAATGGAAGAATTACAAGTAAATTTATGAGGTACAGAATTACAGAAATTAGAAGGACTAGCAATGTCAATAACATAGAGATCAACCACTTTGTTACCCTTGCCAACCATCCTCAAAATTGGAAGTTCCTGAATGACACAAGAATCCATAAGAAAATTGATTTGAAGAGAGGAATTCCTTGTTAATGAGGTAACAGACAACAAGTTAAAGTGAAACTGTGGAACAAAAAGAACATCATGTAATGTCAATGAGGGGCTGAGGTGAACTGACCCAGAAAATTTAACATGTATACGAGAGCTATTAGGAAGAGTAACAAATGAATTGGAAATAGGAACTATAGTATGAAATAAGGACTGATCAAAGCAAACATGGTTTGTAGCACCAGAGTCTACAATCCAATGTCGAGGAGAGTGAAGTATGGATGTTTAGAAAGTGAGAAGCATATACTTGATGTGTGTGTGTGTTAAGTTCACATTAGTTCCCTGTGTCTGCTTTAGCTGTTGTTAAATGAGAGTTCAGCATGGCCAACAATTGTTGATATTGATCAGGTTTTAAGGTTTGGACAAAGCCATTTATATTCTCCTGATGACTAGAAGACTCTGAAACCTGATTTGCTGTTGTAGCAACATTATGATTTAAGGAATTAGCCTTCTCCATACTTTGTAGCCAGTGGGATAACCATGATGTTTATAACATTTGTCTATTGCATGCCCAGTCAACCCACAATATGTGCAAACATGACGATATTTATTCTGAAATTCAACATATCTATTCCCTTCATTTTTATGGAAAAAGCCATTGGATTACTACCACTTGATAATCCTGCCATCATGGTCCTTTGATGCTCCTCTTGAGAAACAAGAGCAGATACCTTGTTGATGGGTGGTATTGGATCCGTAAGTAGTATTTGGCTACGAGTTTGTGCAAAGGAATCATGAAGCCACATCAAAAATGACATGACATATTCAATTTGGTAGTGATCTTCCAAAGCTTTAGTTCCCTCACATGTACACTTTCCACACGAGCAACTTGGTTTGTAATTGCTTAATTCCTCCCAAATTGTCTTCAATTTAGTAAAGCAAGCTCCTACAGTTAGCTGAGCTTGAGCATGATTAATCAAATCACGCCTTAATTGGAAAATACGGAGCCCATTTTTCTTTTGGGATCTCTATTTCAAATCCTTCTAGATTTCGAAGGAAGACACAAAGTATATAATATTTGATGATATTTCCTTAGATACCGAGTTAAGTATCTAGGATATAACAACAATATTATTATTGCGAATCCAAGCATTGATTAGGTTAGTATTACCTTCAAGTCTTGTAATTGATCCATCAATGAAACATAATTTGTTCTTTACCAACAACGCTATCACCATACTTCTGCTCCAAGAGGCATAGTTTTCCCCAATCAGTGGTTGAGAAACTAAAACGAAGCCTGGATTGTTTGAATGATGGAGGTAATAAGGACTCAATCCATCATCAACGATGGAGGTACTTCCTGGAGATGTTGTACTTTCCGACAGTATCGAAGCATCAGTTGCTATGGAAGTTGTTGAATCGATGATCAGAATAAATTCAAAAATAGCAAGCGTAATTAGTAGTAATTGAGGATTGATTCAATTGCTGAAGAAGAAGAAGAAGAACCAAAATAAGATGAATCAGTGAACCCACACACGCTCTGATACCATATTAAATTAAGAGAGGAAATGCGGGAAATTCATCATTCTCTGATTGAAGAATGAAAAATCTATTTTACATTATATCAACTATTGATATAAATAAGTGAACTAACTGAATTATAAATGGCGGGAAAATTGACAGCTTGCAGCTACCTGGATACTCAATCCCATTTGCTGAGATATAGGCAATGATGAAGTAGTATGTGTAATGAAGGAAATTCACGAAGGCATTCGTGAGAATTCGCCAACGGGCATTCCCTAGCACAAGAGGCGTTGAAACAAGGATACTATTGACCAGCTGTTAGGAAAGATGCAAAGACTGCGCAAAAAATAAATGTAAAAAATGCTAGAAGTTCACAATTATATTGCATCAATCGTCACAAAAATTGATTACTGCCAATAGCCCTAGGCCGTTTGCGAAGTGGGGTATTATTTTGTTGGACCATTACCTATAGAAAGAAAGATTTAACGTGAGGTTCATGGTTTTGGCAATAGATTACTTCACAAAATGGGTCGAAGCAAAACCTCGTACCAACACCACCAAAGCTAATACCTGTAAGTTTATTTGAAAAAAATATTATATGTCGATTCGAAATCCCAAATTCCATTATTTAAGATAACGGCACAGTTCCAAGGAAAAAAAGTTGAGAGCTATATGTGAAGAGTTAGGGTTCATAGACACTTTTTCACTCCGTATTATCCTCAAGCTAACAAACAAGTGGAAACAACAAATAAAACCTTGAAAAGCATTCTGCAAGGAATTATGGGCTGATGAATTATCACAAATTTTGTGGTCACACCGCATCACCATCAGGATTGCCACAAGAGAGACTCGTTTCTCTTTATCTTTTGGAAACGAGGCTATGATTCTGGGTTATTTAGGCAATGAAGTTGAACTTTGATGAATAACAAAATAAAGAAGCCATGAATACAAGCCTAGACCTCTTTAAGGAAAAACGAGATGCTTCCCAAATGAAGCTCGCGGTATATCAAAGAAAAATGGAAAGGCGTTTTAATTCCAAGGTTCGCAGGAAAACCTATAAGGTTAGCGACAATATTAAAGCTTAATTAAGTAAAGCTTAATTCGCTTATTGCATGAATTTATATGCCCATTCATTTAACATATTAAAGTGTTTGAAATAGTTGTTTCAGATTTATATTTATACCGTGAAGCCGTTCGATCAGCAAACTTACCAACTTACCAATTTTGGTTTCGCCTACTACCATGATCGTTAAAGCTCATACCAACAAAATTAAGATAAATCCACCTTTAGGCTCATTCAATAGAGAAACTAAAGTCTTAAACCTAACATAAATTATAGACTTGAACTATTTATTATCAACCAATATTTATAAAGGCTCATAAGTGAGTCTATCTATCTGAACGAGCATTCTAACAATCAAAATAAGCGACATTGAACAAAAAATACGAGCCAAAACACTTTATGAGGACTATATTGGTGAATAAAACCTGAAAAAATAATCGATTGAGTTAGAATTTAACTAATCAACAAGTGTCGTGAGTCATTTTTAAAAAAATGACATAATTACCTCGAAGACCTTGGTAGAGATTTATAAATAAGCAAAGTCTAGAACTAGAAAAAGATGTTTATCCTTCTTTTAAATAGCAATTTGTCTTATTGTTAGTGTTTGAACATTGAGTCCATGAGTTTTTTGCGATTAGGTGAGATGAATTTATTTATTTTTATTAAAAGGTATTACGCCCACCGAATAAAGCTTTTCCAAAAGTGGACTCGCTTTGAGCATTCATTTCTTTGATTCTCTCCTCTCTCTCATCACTTCGAGAATAGAGAACCCCTCTGAATTCCCGAGGGCCAATACCGATTACGGCTTTTCTTTCAGGTTTTTCACCAAGCAGGTTAATATTCTCTATCGATTATTTCCTTTTCCTTTTCCTTTTCCTTTTCCTTTTACGTATTTTAATTTATGTATGCTTTATAGAGACGTAGATTTAGCGTTAATAAATATACTCGATGTTGATTCTTCATCAGATCTTTTATTAATCGTCATACCCCGATTAAATTTTTCAAAGTTATGGACTTTTTTCTGTTTCTAATGTTCCGTGGAAAACGTTGGGGAGTCATTTCAGTTGAATTATGATAAATCATTTCTGGGTTTTTTTATTTTATTTTAGCGTATCTGTGCTTATTGATTGTTGGTATTATTATATGCTTTTGATCGTGTTTTCAGCTAGTGCAATTTCAGTCCACCTTGTGACCTGTGTAGGGTTACTTGTAGATTTATGTTTTAACTTTAAAGCTGGTAGAACAATTTTGCATTGGGGTATCTCGTAATTAGGAAATAGTTAAGAGTTTTGGATGTTGGTATCTGAGGATATTATAAACCTATTTGGGTTAGCTCATTCTTTTACATATTATGTATAACCTGGCATTTATAAGTTGCTTGAATCCTGCCACTTTGGATTTGATGAAGGTCCATTGCTTGCTTAAAATTCTTTGGCCGTTTGAAATTCCTCTTCTTCTATGGGATCTTCTCTTTTGTTTTGGGAGCAGGGATGGTATGGGGCCTTGACCTCTGGCCCGGGTGGACCAGGTCCGATGACCCCTTTTTAAAGGGTTTGAGCTGGCGGCGCAATGCAAATCTCTTCATATGTGGGGTGGAGGTGCAGATTATTATTGCGAGATACTTGAACCTCTTTCAGCCATGGCAAGACTACCTGTCATCTTGAACTCAACAGATGACAATTGCTTGTTCTAAACTGTTGAGCTGCTTGTAGCCCTGATTTTACTTTTATATTTTGCACATTTCTGCTTGAGGTTTGGGGATGGAATGGTGTGGTGCAGGCGCTGATTGTTAATATTCATTGAGAATCATGATGGATGTGAGATGTACAACAAAAATTAATCTATAGACTATCGAGGAGAGCTTGTGCAGTAACTGTGGAAATAATATGATTAAAGACACCTTACTAGGAGTGTATTTACAAATCATTTTCTTTCTATTGTTCATAGTGACTTTTGATATATTGCCTCATCTTGCCTATTTTACCCACTCCGTTACTTTTTTATACATGAATTTGAATAATATATTGTTGAAGGACTCGGCCTTATGTATATAACAACTACGGAACAAATATCTATGATGATTTTGATAGAGGACGACAAAAGCTCTACCAAAAATCAGATACAAGTCTAGATACATGTTTCTGAAGTCTAAATTAAAAGAAAAAAGACGAGGTGTTAACTATAGAGAAGCATAACTGTTGCTTTATTTCTTCTATAGTTTTCTTTCACAAGTCACTTGTTGACTAGCATTCATACTTTATTTTTCTCTCTCTAATTTCTCGAGCTCCAAAAATATTCTTCTTTTATTCAGTTCCTTATATTCTTGTATTCAAACATTAACCCTCCCCTTGAGCTGTCAACCGTGAACCGTCTCCTTCAAAGTATTGAAGGTGTTTCGGAATGGTTCAGAAGCAAGTCAAGCAACAAAAAATTTGAAGTACATCATTTGTCAAGTCTGACTTAGAAAAGAATTAATTTCTGCTAGAAGCCATAAACGTGATTAAACGTTGAGTAAGAGATCATACAAGCTAACACCACCTGTTTGAGGAGATAAGGAGCAAGAAAGTACCATATTTCGGGACAATATACGAGATAATTGAACAAGAAGCCAGGGGTATAAAATTTTGGTACATTGTTTGATTCGATTTTTCTAAGTTTCTAATTTAGCTTTCGTGCAAGATATGTCTTAAGCATATGATTTTTTATACAAACTTTTTGTGTCAGTTATTTTAATTCAGATTTGTGAATGCCGACACTCGGACACCCTACCACGATCATTTTTTTTATTAGAAATATGATATATTTTTACTTCAAAGTTATTAGTAAATAACAAATAAGTATTCATATTTAAAAGCTTTTAACCAAAAAAAATTAATGACAAGTTTAAAACTAAATTTACACTATATAAAATGAAGAATTCTAAAGAATTTAATTAACTCTGAGACTTGTTGTGGCAGTACTTTTGAAAAATCATGTGTCGGCATATTCAACACGTGTCGTGTCGGACACACGTGTCTATATCGGTACATCATAGTTGTACATATTTGTTCTATTAGTCTCTGCTTTAAACAATTGTTTTTCCCCTTTGGTAATAATATCTTTTTGAAGTTTTTTCACTTGAGGACTGGCTAAGTTATGTGGCTTTGTTAAAATTGTCAAACTGTTTCTACATTCAGGGTTATTCATTATTGATCATATATTTAAAGCTTCTGATCTTATCTTTAAGGATGCAACCTGAGTTCACTATCTACAATTAACATAGAGAGGTTAGTGACGTGTGTAGACTACCGGTCTTGAAAGCTATTGGATGAATAGATTTTTTCCTCTTTGTCAATGAACTTCAATTTCAAGACTGAAATCGTTGTTTATAAAGTAACCGAATGCTAGAAATATCTGCAGCGATTAGCTGTTTGGTAAATGAATTTCAAATGGTTTCCTGCAGTTGCACTTACTTCATGGTAGGTCATGCCCTTTTGTCCGCTTGCTTGGGCCTTGGATGAACTGTCTTATTGGCAGTAAGAATAAGTCTACACAGTAAACGTAACGATTTTTACTATGCCATTCTGAAGGATACTGAAAAATAGAAATGATCATTACTGATGATTGTTGAATGTAATTTAGTTCTTGCTCAGAAAAGCTGCTGAGTAATTTGTTAACCATTACAGGGTTTTGTACCCCATTGCTTCTCTCTGTGTGTGTAGTTGTGTACATATATTAAGAAACATATTTAATGTCTCATTTCTTCATCTTCACTACTTTATTTAGTTGATTATTACAGTCATCAGAATTTTTATTCTTGTAGGAATCATGATTAAACTGTTTAAAGTAAAGGAAAAACAGAGGGAACTTGCTGAAAATGCCAATGGGAAGCCTCCAGTGAAGAAGCAAAGTGCTGGAGAACTACGCCTTCACAAAGGTATTTTTAGTTTCTTGTAATGAAAAATGGTTAAACTTCTCTTATTCCTTTCCATATTGTTGATGTGGATATATGTCTCATTATTTACTTTTCCATTTGTTTCTGTTGTATATAATGAGTGTTGGAAGTTTGGTGTTGTTTTTAAGAGTTTGATATCTTGACTGATGTTGCTGAATAAAAGAATGTGATATACTTGATATAAAAGTCACAGATGAGGTGGGAAGGGAGAAAGAATAGGTTGATAATAACATCACGATGGATTTCGTTATAGTTAAACAATATTTAGTGGGCTTATGATTGGTTTTTCCACGATTATCAAAAAAAAATTTAGTGGGCTTATGAGTAGAAATCTCTTTAATTTATTGTTATTCTAAAACTATCATTTTCCCTTCCTATATAAGCATGAAAGTGGGCTTCTGAGTGGAAACCTTCATCTATTTATTTTAATTCTAGAAATATCATATTTCCCTTCCTATAAAGCATGATAAGGAAATAAAATCGAAAAAAAACTCGAAATGATTGATATCAGACGAAACATTGCCCTGCACTTTTGTGCTATGCTAAAGTACTTTCTTTTCATCTCATTCTTTCTATTTTTCGCTAAAGTTTATCTCATAACAAACTCCAGTTGACAGTCCATTTATTGCTGATAGATTACGCACATTTTTTTTTGTTGGTCACGAAATTGAAATGAACTGAAAGCGTACTTTCTCGTATGGTGATGTCAGACATCTCCAGAAAACAACGCATCTCAAACATCCCTTCGTAGTCATTCTTATTGCAAATACATAAAATTCTTCATAGGGTTAAATATGCACTCACAATATGACATGTTAGACACGTAGCATCAGCCCATAACATGTCATGGTCTACATTGTGTAACGAACTTTGAAGCACAATTGAATCAACTGGTCTAGAATCATCTGCTAGAGAATAGGCAGCTAGGGGTACAGATTTGTTAACTGTTCTATAAACTTATTGTTGAATGTCCTCATCCTTTCATTTTGCTATTGTTTTCATATGTCACTAATGCTCTGCCGAATGTAAATAGTTTTATACGTACAAACACGATTTAGGGGAAAAAATTCTACCTTGTATCTTATTTGTCGATGTGTGGTCTACCATATATACGTGAGTGGTATTACATGTGTAAACAGTAGGATGTTAATTCAAACAAATCTTCTGAGTTTAAGATGAAATCTAATCTCCCACAATGAAGGATTTTTCCTCAAGTTTGTGCTTCTGCCCTTAATAATTTCTGTTTATATGCCTTGGAAATGCACATGGAGAAAGATGGATCTTATAGATTTAAACGTGAATAATCTTACAATTAGCTTTATAACTACAATAAAGGGTATACATTTATATTTCTTCTTTAAAAGATCTATGATTCTAGATTTGGTCGGTGTCCGATTTTCAAAGTTATCTAAAATGATCACATGTAGAATACCAATCTTAATATAGTGGCCCTTCAATGTGCTCATTTTATTATGGTATCTTCTATTATTCACCTTGTCTTTTTGTTCCTTTCTTATTTTATGTTGGTTCGTCATATTTCCAAGAGTAGTTAAATATTTTTAATTGTTTCTTTTTATTCTATATTTTCCTCTTGTAGATATAAGTGAATTAAATCTACCAAAAACTTGTACCATTTCATTCCCTAATGGAAAAGATGACCTCATGAACTTCGAAGTTACCATTCGGCCTGATGAAGGATATTACCTGTAAGTATCCCTTCCCAAGTAAAATGATTTATTTGGTCATACTATTATTGCTTTCCTATTATATTTTCTTTTCTTTCCTACATATTCATTGAATTGGTTGTCCGTGTTCAGCGGTGGCGCATTTGTTTTCTCTTTCCAAATTTCTACTATGTATCCACATGAAGCTCCAAAGGTCAAATGCAAGACAAAGGTAGACGAAAGCCAAGATTTCCATGTATCGTAATTGTTTTATTACCAACATTGTGAAACTCTAATATTCTGATATGGGAAGGCAGTTGTTAACTAAACATGTTCACTGCAGGTTTACCATCCCAATATTGACTTGGAAGGAAATGTTTGCCTGAACATTCTTCGAGAAGACTGGAAACCCGTGCTAAACATTAATACTATTATATATGGCTTATATCATCTTTTCACGGTATTTCCATATCTTTTGATGGAACAAAAACTTGTTAGCCTTCCCATATACTCTCTAATAGGGGGACTTATATTTGTACAGGAACCAAATCATGAGGACCCTCTCAATCCTGATGCAGCTGCAGTGTTGAGGGATAATCCAAAGATGTTTGAATCCAATGTGCGAAGGGCAATGGCCGGTGGCTACGTGGGACAGAGTTTCTTCAATCGCTGCATATAGCATTTGGAGGCAGCATCAGCCAGTTTCTCAACTCAATTGACATTGTAGATGCTTTAAGTTGAGAAATTTGTAAATTTGGATCCATCTTTGGTCTTAATTTGATGCAGTTACAAAACCCATAAGAATTCATGTAACTGAGGCGTGCACAAAACTGTTTGTATGCTAGTGTAACCGTGCTCTACTTTTTGTTAATTTACTTTGTGAGAAATTGAAATTTGAATTCTGGCTTGGAAAGATATGTTGCAATAGACCGGTGTTTATGCATTATTGCATTTTCTAAAGTCTACGCATGCTTGTGTTACTTTTTTATTTATGAGTTAAAATTACTTATTTTGACAACAAAGCAAAGCTGCTTCCAAAATAGGTAACTTATTTAACTTTTGACTAACAATTTTATTTCCCCCTCAAGCTTATCAGATTGTGCATTAAGTGTGTATGTATAATCAAGGAGTAATAATGTTTTATTATTATTGATGACAATTGTTATGTTTAGATGGTCAAAATTGTACTTATCAAGAATTGTGAGATCATGAACTTTGCTCATCAAAAAAGGTCTCTCAAGACGTGCTCCAATTAGATGACTCAATTTCTCTCTGACTATTTTCAAAATTGGTGTCTGATGGTCCTCATTTCCCCTTTGGAGAATATCGATTTTAATAATATTAATTACCATTTCAACACGGGGTTATTGCTCCCCTTTTTTCCAACTTTATTAGGTTTAGTTTTGATTCAATGGTAGTTAATTCTCATTGCAAGTTACGACAAAAACAAGCACTCGCTATTATTTTTAGGCCTAGATAATGGATGGATATTATCATTATAAAAATAAGAGGAAGTGGGCCAATAGTAGACGTGGCAAAACTCAATTGGGTGGTTGACTAGTTGAACATCCTAGGAGACAACACGGGACCCATTACAAGAAAGGAAAATGTATATTTGTAAGAAGATAAGTAAGATTTGAACTGTCTGCCATGATTTCTTCTCTATCAGTTTCATTACAACTACAGATAAGAATGAATAAACAAATCCCCTCGTTATATTCATTTTAGTGTCTTGAAAACTGCCCCACCTCAATTTGGAAGGAAAAAAAAAGGCCAATATCAATAAAAAAAAATTAAAAATAAATATATTAAAATTTCAAATTTGAACCTATAAATGAAACGAAACAAAATTTTTTTGGTAGTGCCATTATGATAACATTGCTAATCACTATCATATTGTCTTCTCCCCATCAGGGGCGGACCCAGCCCACCATCTCAGCCCGGGCGGACGTTGACCGGTCAACGTCGACCGGTCAACATCGACAATCAATACTCGACGAGGAAATAGCTACGTGGGCTGCTTGGTAAGGATTAGCATATGTCACCTGGCCACAGATACAATAAAACACAAACAGTTAAAAATGAGCCTGCAATTTTTAAGCTAAAAATATATCCCAACCAGTTGTGGGCAAGGTCTCCTATTTCTAATTTCAACTATTAATTACAATAGAACTCTACTAGTAACATATATAAACCTGGAAGATCAAGTTCATAATTCAAACTATACCGCATTTTTACATTAACAAATAATCCAACTTTCTCAACTGAATTAAATTCTCACGAAAAAAATTGGGGAACCTTTTCATTGAGGGCTGAGACTTGGACTGGACAAATGTATCGGCGCCAAAATTACTGGACAAATGTATCGGCGTCGACATCTTTGGAACTCCATTTCACTGCACCTCCCGTCATGTTATCCTAAGCAGTAGTACTCCAAATATACAAATTAATAAAAGTAAACAAATTCAAGCAATTGTCCGGATATTCAGAATAAGAATCACAATCCACAAGAAACTGAAAATACGAAAATAAACAAATAGCTAAAATCGTGGAAGTTTATTAATGAAATGTATTTTACAATTTTGGATACACAATGGACAAGAATCACTGTGACACTATCTAATAATATTTTATTTACTCAAACCACTCTCACTCCAACAATTTTACTTTCTTTCACGCACAACACACACGTCACTAACTTACCCTTTTCAAGCCTCTGTTTCTCACTCTCTCATCACTCACATTCACTGCTCACACTCAACACTCACTCTCCACTTGCACACACTATCTAATATACGCACAGATATACAATGCAAATATATATAATTTAGCTACATTTCTAGGACCTTCTCCAACTTGCATCAATTATGGATTAAGGAAATTTCTAAATAATACAAGAAGTTAGCTAAATCCGAATTCTTCAAAATAATGATTCTTCAAGGACTCTGCGTTTTGGATGGCATCTGACCTGATGCAGCGATGCTTCGTGTATTTCCTGTGTAGTCTTCTGCCTCGCCCTCGGCTCCACCTCCTCTGCCTGGGTTTCAATTTTCAATTTAGGGATTGAATCATTGAATGACGGATTGTATTTGATTTTGTAGGATTGGGTTTGGGAATGGACCCATGGCTATGGATTGGGCTGGCTAGGTTGGGCCTTATTTTAAAAAACAAAGCCCAACCGTTAAACAAGTTAAAAAAAAAAAACATCACAGCCGTCTTCTTCATTCCTTTCCTCTTCTCCCGGCGGCGTTGGACGGACCTGAAGAAGCTGAAGCTCCCGACGGACCCAGCAGGGCGGTCGCGGGGGCTGGCCAGGTGCTGGGTCCGCCCCTGACCAGAAGCCATATATTCAATCCTACTTTGTAGATCTTTCCACTTGCGGGCCCATGGTAACCCCTAAATATTCACCCCAATTTCTATTTATTTATAATTTAAACAGTTACAAATACTTTCCATTAATCATGCTAGTAACTTCGGTCGTGGGTTTCAAGTGAATTTATTTATTCTTTTTCCGTTGTATAAATCTTTTCAAGTAAATTTATATATCCTTTTCTGTTGTACATGAATATTTAGGCATCCGACCCCCGAGGTCGTTAAGCATAGATTGTTATATGTAGTGAGCTTATGCTAATGTGATCTCGGATATGTGAGATCAGCTCTGATTATGTTACTTACTGAGGTTTGATGGGACATAATAATTAAAGATTCCTGATACATTGTACATACAGTCAATGAGCAAGTGGCATATGGAAAGTTCCACAAAATCTACCAATCACACGCCTTAGCTTCCTTCCCTAAGTAACTGATTACCTACTAGGGACCACATGTAAGGTTAACTCATGATGACCGACAGGCCGAGCTCATTAACCAATTCAAATGTGCCAGTATTTTACTTTCCCAGCTTGGCATTGTGGTTGATAAGACACGGAGATGAATGATGCATGTAAATTTTCCCTAAAAAGGGAAGGAGGGAAGCATTAAGTGAACAAACAAGAAAAAGAGAAATATATTCTTCATATTTCGAATATCTCCTTTAAAAAGAAGGAAAATGAATATTTATTAACTCTTGTAAATTACAAATTACTATCAATCAAGTTCTTATTTACATCCTAAGTTGGCTTGAATTTTACTCATACAAATTTCGACGTGAACAGTAAAAGTAACCCTATCTCTCCATAAAATCCACAAAGAAATATCACCATGGATGATTTTTCAGCGTTTGGGAATCAATCTCACACTCGTCCTGAACAAACCAGCAATCCACAAAATGCTGGAAGAAGATGAAGTCAAAACGAAATTGTCGACCCTCAAATGACTATGATGAGGAAAGCCATCGAAAAGTTGACAGATGTAGTTGACATGTTGGAACGAAACCAAGTCCATGCTCCACCACAAGACATAGAGGTGGAGTCTCCATACAGGGAAAAAACCAGATGACCTCCCACCAGAAGGACTCTCCAGTTCCTAGGAGAAGAATCCAAAAGCCGAACTGAAGAGATAAGGAGCTCTCCCATAACGGCGAAGCCAGCTACTAGGAAAACTAATAGTGTATTTGATAGATTGGGCTCTCAACACTCATTAGCACCTATGAGTAGACATGACGAACTCCATATTAAATGCTCAATAAAACAACCAAAGCCTGAAATGAGTGCCTTGGGAAAACGTATTGCTGATCTGGAAGCTAAGGACAAAGAAAACATGGAGGAATATCTCATGAAACGCCATTATCCCTTCACTAAGGATATTCTTGTTGAACCTCTAACTGAAAAGTTAAAGATACCACAATTGATCAGCTACGAAGGGGAAGGAGATCCTCTCAGCCATTTGGACAAATACACTTTTTGGATGGAACTACAAGAAGTAGAAGATGCCATAATGTGTTGTGCTTTTCCATTCACCATGGGAGATAAGGCCTAAAGATGGTTTAGACGGCTACATCAAAGATCTATAAAAAATTGGAATGATCTTGCCACAACATTCCTTGCCCAATTTATAGGTTCAAAAACGAGAACCACATCCAAGGAGTTGACGCGAACCCGGGTATGGGATCATTGTGGAAATCGAGAAATTAATTGAAAATGTCAGAAAGCCAAAATTTAGGTTGTAGACGGTAGAATGTCGATCCGCAAATTATTGAACCAAACAACCAAACAAAAACAAAGCTTGAATGACCTCTTGATTACAAAACCAACTAACCTCGATTTACGAACGTCACAAATGGTACATAATCCTTTGATAAGTTCTAAAGGTTGAACACCACAAATATAACAATATTTGATAAGTTTAATACATGTTCAATCAAGAACAAGAAGAGAGAAAAATCTCATTAATTCATAATATCAAAAATGTTCTCTTTTATAATAAAATAAATAAACATATTTATACTAAAACCTAAGTAATGTAGTTAAAACAGAAAATAACTCTAAATATTACAAAAGATATCAAAAGATTGTATTTTAATCAAACTAGGAAACTCGAAAAATTTAGCAATTTTTCCGTCAACTTGTTCTCGACATGTTTCTGTACGAACGCAAGTCCAAAAGTACCATGAGCTTACGTAGCCTTATGCAGAATTTCATGTCATTTCTAGAATGTACTCATGGGAGAAAATTCGACAATTGAGCTGAAAGTTATGCCCATTTTCATCCACGCTACTCGTTTTTTCCAAATATCTTCCAAACCTTGAATCCAACTCGTTTCACCTCCCGAGCCCTTTACGAAACTTGAATCTTGGCTTGTCAATTTCTTCAATTTGGACTCCAAAACTCGACCAAGTGATTGCCTAACTCGGATGATATCAGGAGTGGTTGGTGAGCATTAAACAAAGAAAGACTGAATTGCTCAAAAGTTACCTCAGATGATTTAACAAGCAGTCCATGGAGGTTGAAAAGATATCTGATGATGCCACGCATATGGGAGTTCTTTCGGAGCTAAGGCTAAGAACGAGGTTTTGTTGGTCCGTACATGAGGACGGACCTTGGACGTACCATGAGTTCCTAAGCCGAGCTGAAAAAAATATAAGTGTTGAGGAAGCTACATCCGATCAGGAAGAACTCAAAGCAAATCTACAGTCTTCACATCAAGTGAAGGAGGAAAAGGTAGATAGAGATTTTAGTTGTGAAAAGAGAAAAAACAGAAGAGATTAGGGTCGTCCTAAGCCTTATCCGGATAGATTCCATGAATATCATCCTCAAATGCCACCCTGGAGGAAGTTTTCTTGCATACGGAAGATAAAGAAGCATTCCGTAGACCCCTCCCTCAGAAAAAGTATTTGGCAGGGAAAATATACAGAACTATTGATTCACTGAACTAAGGTTGCATGTGCTGCAACACTTAGATGAATTTTCTAAACAAGGAAATCAGTTAAGCCCTGCTCATTAGCAGGCCGAACTAAGGTTGCATGTGCTACAATAGTTAGAGCAATTTTCTAAACAAGGAAATCAATTAAGCCTGGCTCATTAGCAGACCGAACTAAGGTTGCATGTACTGCAACACTTAGATGAATTTCCTAAACATGGAAATCAGTTAAGCCCTACTCATTAGCAGGCCGAACTAAGGTTGTATGTGCTGCAATACTTAGAAGAATTTTCTAAACTAGGAAATTAGTTAAACCTCGCTCATTAGTAGGTTGAACTAAGGTTGTATGTACTGCAACACATAAAGGAATTTCCTAAATAAGGAAATCAGTTAAGCACTGCTTATGAGCAGGTCGAACTAAGGTTGCATGCGCTACAACACTTAGTCCAGATAGACATAACAATGTTCATTTTTTTTTATAAAATTTACAAAATTGTAGAAGTAATAACAAAATTAATATTCATTCATTGATAGAACAAGATTACAAGCAAAATCCCAAAAAGAAGTCTTAAAGGTTCTACAAAAGCTGAGAACAAGTAAATATAATAATAATAAGACTAAGAGGCTGGTGGGTCTTGCAGAGGTAAGAACTCATCCCCAATGTCTTCGTTGGCAGGGGAGATCTAAACTCATGCTGCATTCGACGACTGCTCAAGTTCTTTTTGTTGTTCCTTATAAGCCTCTACTAGCAAGAAAGTACAAGATCTGGCATGTCCTTATTAATATGCTTTATTATTTCTCCTAAGGCCACACCATAAGCATCTTGAGTTAACACATCAAACTCAAGAGAGGCTCTCCATTATTCTACTACCTTAGAGGCCTTAACATTGGCTTCGGCCTAGGCCGCCCTTTTATTGGACTCCTCAGCTCTTTTTTCGGCTTCATCAGCCCGTGGTTTTTCTTTGTCAGCTCTTCTCTTTTCATTATCAGCCCGAGCAGTGGCCTTTTCTCCCCAAATTTGTAGAGCCTTGTTATCATCCATAAGTTTGAGCTCTGTGGTCAACCTGGTGTTTAACCCTTTCCCTATTTTGTTGAGGCAACCTTCATAGTCTTTTTCTCTTTCAGCAAAGCTTGCCTTCTCCGACTCCATTCTTTCGAACATGCCTACAGCTTGAGTTCTGACCTCTAACATTTTATCAAGCTCGACCTTCACTTGAGAATAAAAATGTAATTTGAGTTATGAAATTAAATAAGACTAAAAAGTTTTTTAAGTGTAAGAACTTGGGTAAAATACCTTTTTGCCACCGACATCATATACAAAATAGATCTGTGGCTGTAGAGTTAGTTAAGATTATAGCCTCACCAATGGGCATCTCGGCCAAATATTACTTCTCCTTCTTATTCCAACTTCTGGTGTGGAGAGTTTTCGACTCTCTTAGAAGGGAAGGTAGTGCTACGGTAGACTCCCTCGAAGGAGATAGAGCTCGCAAAATGTCAAGAAGTATTTCAGGTCGGTGTCCCACCAAATTATAGACATTGGGTCTCTGCAGATTTTGGCACCTATCTTTCGACCTCGAGGAGCTAGCGACAGTGGTAAATGGAATGGCGATGGGCACTGATGGCAACCCTTGATGGTAGTGGAGATGTAGACTTTTCGGAAGAATGAGCCAATGGAGTAGAATGTTTAGATGGCTCCTCAGATCGGTGCCGTTTCAGAGGCCGTTCAAGCTCAACCTTAGGCTCCTCATGTTGGAACACGACCTTGGCAGCGGTATCCTTCTTTTTCCTCTCGACAGTTGTCGCTACTACTTTTACCGCTTTGTACCCCAACATATTTTGATCTTAGCTTGAAGCGAAATCTTGATATATGTCAGTACCATGTTAAATGCAAAGATTAATAGGAATACATGAAGTGTACTTGCGAGAAGAAGTAGAGGCCGAAGTCGTAGGTCGGGTTGATGCTAAGGTCGGTGTCATAGACCGGAATAAACCCGCATGAAATAAGCTTGTGTCCGAAATCACAAACTTGCAGGATCTTTATTTTTTGGGGAGAGCTCTAATGGCGTCGCTTGTTTTTGTGTAGCCGAGGTTACTGTTGTTTTCTTATAATCTGCAAGGAAATGTTAAGTCAGTAAAGTGGATGAATTTATCACGAAAGCATGAAAAGATATTGAAAGTGATGTTCACTTATATAACGGGTGATAGCGAGTGGGTACTACATCCTCTCTATTCATTTCGGCAGGATGAAACTGACACTCCCCGAAAACAAAGAAGAACTCATCTTTCCACTTTTTTTTACTGAGGAGGGAGTATTCAACACTAACGGACCTCCTATCATAGGTCTAACGCTGGCATACCGCCAACCCGAGTTTTTTCCATCCTTCTTAAATGTAAAAAGAGAATTGAATTGAGCTACACTTAACTCAGGGTGACCTAACTGATTCCACAAAATTAGGGTCGCCACTAAGGTTCTCCACCCGTTAGGGCAAAGTTGGGTAGAAGTTATTCCCTATGATGAAAGAAATTTACGTATAATCATAGGAAATAGGAGTTTTAGACCTGCATGGAGAATATCTGAATTCAAAGCTACACATCCAGCTGGTGGAGTATTAGCCCTATCGGATGAGGTCAATATTACTAACTCTACCGAACTAAGAATACCATACTTAGCCCTTAAATTGGCAAGCATGTCTCCTGTAACTACCGATATATAAAAATCCACCTCTATTCCGGGGTATTATCCTCATTACCCTCCTAAGGTCCGATCTCTTTTCTTTCACGGTTTTGGTCCATATTCCTAAAAGTATTTATTGGTACTAGTAAACCGAGGTAATAGGGATATGCATTAATACTTCCTACAATCTAAACTAGCAGAAGAAGAACTAGCATAAGGAGGAGACGAAGAAGGTATTGATTTTTCCTGTTGGTTACCTCAGGAATCTACCCCCCAATTCGTCTGAACTCACATAAAATCAAGGTAAAAATCAACAAAAAGGGAAAAGACAGATACGTATTATTGTTAAAAGGAATACCTGAACATGGGCAACTTCACTCAGGAAATAGACAAGGATGTGAAGGAAAATTTTAGAGAGTAAAAGTCAAAAGAGAAGGAAGCGAAAGTGATAAAATAAAGGGGTAAAAGCCATTCAAAGGAGAGAAGTATTAAAAGACATGATCTGGGCCATAAGATGGTGAAATGGAGGGAAATGGATGGTTAGATTTAATTACTTTAGAATGACGCCGTTTTGATGAAGCTTCCGAAGGAAGAAACTAAATATGCATGACATCTCATTAGCAAGTTACAATGTGACACCTATTCATGCCATTTATTATTGTAATGATTATGCAAAATTGAAAAATGTATCAATTAAGCTCAAGGTCAGTTCATCACCAAGGCAAGCACTAACCTGGGGGTAACTGTTGGCATCTGACCTCCGAGGTCGTTAAGCACATGTTGTTATATGTATTGAACTTATACTAATGTAAGCTTGGATATGTGAGATCAGCTCAAATTATGTTACTTACTGAGGTTTAAGGGGACATAATAATTAAAGATTTCTGACGTATTGTACAAACAGTCAATCAGCAAGTGGTATATAGAATGTCTTACATCAACGCCCACCAAATCTACCAATCACACGCCTTAGCTTCCTTTCCTGAGTAACTCATTTTTGGTGGAGACCACATGTAAGGTTAACTCATGATGACCTGACAGACTGAGCTCATTAACCAATCCAAATGTGCTAGTAACATACTTTCCCAGCTCGGCACTGTGGTTAATAAAACAAGGAGATGAAAGATGCATGTAAATTTTTCCTTATAAAAAGACGGAGGGAAGCATTAAGGCCCGGTTTGATAAACATGATTTCCAACTTTTGCACCCGGTTGATAGCAAAAATTTCCCCGAAAAACATTTTCCTACTAGACACCTAACGCCCCAATTTTCCTTGAATTGAAGGAATCCTTTTTCCATTTGGTTTTGTGGTTTTTCATTTTTCAGTGTTTTTATTTTTTGGCAATTGAAAAAAATTCTAGACACAATGGTAAAAAAATTTATTACTTTTATTGGCAATTTTCATTAAAAAAAAATAAAGCCAAACGAATGGTATTCGGTATGATAATTTTTTTTTAATTTTTTAATTTTTTTTGACAAATGGAACAAATTTCCAATGGTAAAAAAAAATTATCGAACAATTTTTATGAAAAATAAAATCAAACAGACACCAAACTTTCAATATTTTTCAGGTATAAAATTATACCAATCAAACACAATTAATTACAATTCTCAGTAAAACAAATTTTAGGCAATTCAATTCCCTAAAAATCATTTTCTTTCCACATTCACAATCAAACGAACCATAAGCAACAAAAGAAAAAGAAAAAGAGAAATATATTCTTCATAATTCAAACATCTCATTTAAAAAGAAAGAAAAAGGAATATTTGTAATTAACTCTTGTAATTTACAAATTACTATCAATCAAGTTCTTATTTACATCCCAAGTAGGCTAGAATTTCGCCCACACAAATTTCTATGCCAACAGAATCTATTAGCATTGTTGCATATTTTTAGAATTCTCTAGATTAACTTGAGAAACAAGAAAGTTTAGGGGTTAAAGAATTGTCTAAAATTCACTATATATTCTTTGGGAAGCAATCAAAATTAAAATATAAAATAATGAAAATATCGGAAAATTCTAAAATTCCTAAAGGACCAAGTAAAATAAAATAATGAAAAAAATAAGAATTTTTTTAGAGGCAAGCCACCAACTTTTGTATTCTATAAATTGGGTCGTCACTTCAATTATTGTGTGGAGAAGTCTTAAAAAGCATGGTCAATGTAAAAGTCTCATGCCATTGTAATATTGTATTTTTCAATAAATTAAATTTTCCTCCAATTATCTTGATCAATTTAAAATAACTCTACTATTTTTATCCTCAAAATATACTTCACATAAACCACCAAACATTTCCAATCTAGGGATGGCAATGGGGCGGGTTCGGGACGGGCACCCCCGCCCCGCGAAGCCCCGCCCCCGCCCCCGCCCCGTGCCCCACCCCGCCTTTGACGGGGCGGGGCGGGGCGAGTTCTTG
>CAIGRO010045815.1:0-15374 GCA_903798355.1 Fraxinus baroniana
TGTTCTTCCAATCAATCATGATTTCTTGCAATTTTGTAATTCTAGGCTAGGATTTCTATTATTAAGATACTACTGATTTAATGTAAATTCGATAACTTGACGTCCAATATGTGTTTATTCTTGGATGATTGCTATAGAATTTAATGATTTTTCAATTACTTCACCAGTTGGATTGATTTTAAATTTTATTGATTCTCGAGAGAGGTGGTAGGATAGAGATATACCACTATGTTTTGCATGATTTATACAGAGGTTCTTGTATTTTTAATACATGTTTTTATACTCGCATCTTTCATTAAGATATAGAAAGGTGACATAAGAGGATAGATTGAATTGACATCCAAAGAAACTTTTAATTAACTTAAGAACATTGATCAATAAGAATATGGATAGACTATATTGTTATTAATTTGCATTAAAATGAATTACTAAGGGGGATTCTAGGTCTTAATAACTATTCAATCTAAATTTACAAAAAAACAAAATTATAATTTGCTCACTAGAATAATTAGTTTAATTAGTTGATTGCTATAAACTTTTCAAACAAAAATTGGTTATTCGATTAAGAGTTACAATTGATTGATCCTTGATTGAGTGCGTAATCCTCGTGGGAACAATATCACATTTTTCACTTTATTACTTGTTCGCAATACCGTACAATTGTAAGAAATCAAGCGATCAAGAGACATACCTTGAAGACCAATGTTGGTACTGTAGAACAGTGGATTACATTGGCAAACTCATTTGGTGGGTGCCCAAGAAACCGGCCCTACGTGATGAAATTGCAAAAAAGAAGAAGAATAATGCCTTATCTCTTCATGATGTTCTGCTTGTTCGTTACTTAGAAAAGAATTTACTCTCTATAAGTCAACAACTACTCCATTTTCTGTCAATTATGAATTTCTAACGTTGATTTTTGTGTTAAGGAATGGGAAACATGAAAATCGGTCATAACATAGAGGTGCAAGGGTGACTCTATGTTCTCGTCACTTCACCGGAGCTGTATTTTTCCCATTGTTTTAAATCAGTCTCTCAGCACAAGTTTGGTACCAACATTTAGGACATCCTCAATTTGTTGTTTTACTTTTATTAATAAAATAAGGGGTTGAAATATGTCATGAGAACTACAAAACTTGGACATCTTTGTAATAATTGTCAATTAGAGAAGCTTATTAGGTTACCTTCTCCTTGTTCTAAACATTTGAGTTCTGGTATTTTTTTAAAAAAAATCATGGTGATTTGATTATACATGTTTGGCAGATGATTTATCTAAATATACTTGGATCATTTCCTTACAGCATAAATTTGATTTTGTTACTTCATAAACATTATGTTAACATACAATTAAACAAACAAATAAAATATTTTCACTCTGATGGAGGAGGCAAGTTCATCAACTCAGAACTATCATCTCACTTCCTCTACACAGACACCATTCATCTGGTATCTTGCCCATATTCTCTTGAATAGACAGGTATGGTTGAAAGGCTTCATTGGATTATACAAGAACTATGCATGATTATGATGTTCTATTGTAGTTCCCCTCTCTTTATATGGATAGAAGCTTCCACTACATATATCTATCTTATTAATCACCTGTATTCATCTACTCATAATTTTGAAACCCCATAATTAATTTTGAATGGTTTTCATCATGTTTACTCTTCACCTCGTGCCTTTGGCTCTAAATGTTTTAATTATACTTGGGATACATGATGTACAAATTGATCCTAAAAATGTTCCCTACATATTTGTAGGTTACAATGAGAAACATAAAGGCTACAAATACTTTTATCCTTCTAGCATTTTTTTTTTTTTTTTAATTTCCTGACATGTTTCTTATGAGTTAATTTTTGAAGAAATTCTGGTCTATATTTCATTGAATAATTTACAGAAATGATGATACAATTAAATAGGAAAAGATTAAAGCCTATGTTTGACTATACAATTTTGAATGATTCTATTCCCTTGATAGGGATACTAATGCCTAAGTGGTTTGATTTTATTGCCTAAAATCAATCCCTAAAATTTCTCTTTCGCAACTCATGCTGACACTCCCCCTCAAGTTGGTGCAGACAGGTCTATGATGTCCAACTTGTTAAGTGAGTTGTGAAAGTCTTTACTTGACACTGCCTTGGTGAGTATGTCTGCCTATTGATCTTTAGATTTCACAAATGGAAATCGAATTATCTTTGCTTCTAGATTCTCCTTGATGAAATGTCGATCTATTTCCACATGTTTTGTCATGTCATGTTGGATCGGGTCTTGAGATACCACTTTTTATTTTTTACTTCTCCATGTAACAAGATTCCCTCCAACAAATATGAAATAGCCTGAGGTGGATCTTCTGTCTGCATCTATGTAGCCATCTATTCTCAAATGATTATTCCTTAAGAACATAAGTCCTTTTTCAGGTGAGAATTTTAGATATCTGAGTATCCGAGTTACAGCATCCATGTGATCTTCACTATGGTTACACATAAACTGACTAACCACACTTACAGCATATGCAATATCTGGACGGGTATGTAAGAGGTATATGAGTTTACCAACTAGCCTTTGACACCTCCCTTTATCCATCGGTACTTGGTCCGAGTGTTCATTAAGTTGGTGGTTCTGGATAATTGGAGTATCTACCGGCTTGCATTCTAACATTCCAACCTCAACTAGCAAGTCCAACAAATATTTTCTTTGAAAAGAAATATGCCTTGCTTGGACCTCGCCACTTCAATCCCTAAAAAATATTTTGAGTCCTCCCAAGTTCTTCAACTCGAACTCAGTTGCCAACTGTTTTTGAGTTTTAGATATTTCTTCCACGTCATCCCCTGTGATGATCATATCATCCACATACACTATTAGAGCAGTTATCTTGCCCATTATGTGCTTCCGAAATAGTGTGCGATCTGAGTCACTCTGTTTGAACCCATATTTCTTCATTGCCAGACTAAATCGTCCAACCATGCTCGAGGTGACTGCTTCAGTCCATATAGTGCCCTTTGCAATTTACACACGACTCTGGTCGCTGAGGAACACATGTAACCTAGAGGGAGATCTATGTATACTTCTTCATTACCATGGAGGAAGGCATTCTTTACATCAAGTTGGTGTAACAGCCAATCAAAGTTGGCTGCAAGGGAAAGTAGAATTTGCACCGTGTTTAGTTTTGCAACTGGTGAGAAAGTCTCTTGGTAGTCCACCCCATATGTTTGAGTATAGCCTTTTGCTACCATCCTTGTTTTGTATCATTCGATGGATCCATCTGCCTTGTGTTTGATGGAAAACACCTATCTTCATCCTATTGCTTTCTTCCCTTCAGGTAATGGACCTAAGGTCCATGTGTTATTTTTTAGCGATGCTTCTATTTCTTCTTTCATTGCTTGAGCCCATTTTGGGTCTGACACAGCTTCTTGAACTCCCGTCTGAATATGATTCGATGAGAGTACATGTACAAAAGCTTTCAAAGGTTCAGGTAATTTATTAGTAGACATGTAATTCACAATTGGATACTTTGACCCCTGTTTTTCCAAATCTGGAGAGTATCTGTTAGGCGGCTTACCCTGATTATTCCTGAAAGGTAACTTATATCCAGTAGGAGTATCTGAATTTATATGAGAAGTTATGTTAGGGTGCTTACCTCAGAGATATTCTCAGGAGATGGGTTTACAAGTACTGAAGATAGGAAGAAGTCTGGTTCAGCTTCTGATTGGGAGTCTGATATAGTTTCTATAACATTTCCTGATTTAGGTTTTGTACGAGCAAGTTCCTTTTCTGGTTCTACTGCTTTCTCTATATTTGGCCAATTAAAGTACAACCAATTTAACTCTTCCTTGTCTGCCCCTAAAGAGGAGAGTTGGTAGGTGTAAAAAAGGTGTCGATCTCTGAGAATGTGACATCCATAGTTACATAGGTGCATTTCGTTGAAGGATCGTAGTACATGTACCCCTTCTGATGCACAACAGAGCCCACAAACATACAACGAAGAGCGCATGGATCAAGCTTTGTCCTTTGATTTTTGTGAATGATTAGATAAACTACACAACCGAAAAACTCGAAAAGTGAGCATGAGTGTTGTGGGTATCGAGGCATGAGATGTAAGTACTTGAAGTGGGGTCTTAAAATGTAAGACCTTGGAGGGCATCCGGTTGAGTAGATAGGCTACTATGCATACTGCTTTAGGCCAGTAAGAGTTTGGGGCAAAGGCTCCATGTAGAAGAGCTCTGGTAGTCTCAAGAATGTGCCTATTTTTCTGTTCAACAACACTTTTTTGCTGGGGAGTCTAAGGGCATGATGTCTCATGAATAAGGCCATATTGTTCAAAATAGGTACGGAAGCGTTGATTCATAAATTCACCACCATTGTTGGATCCAAAAACTCGAAGTTTGGCAGAGAACTGAGTAAGGATCATAGCATGGAACGACTGGAATACCTTAAATACTTCATCTTTATGTTTCAATAAATAAAGCTAGGTCATGCGAGTACAATCATCAATAAATATGACAAACCAAAGGACCCTAGATCTAATAGATAGAGGTGAGGGACCCTACACATCAGAATGTACTAAGGAAAATGGAATAGTACTTTTATTCATGCGTAATGTATAAGATGTACGGTGACTTTTGGCCAAATTACAAGTATCACATTTAAAGTCAAAAATCACGGTATTTGAAAAATGACTAGGTAATAGACACTTCAAATAACTGAAAGATGGATGTCCTAGATGATGATGCCACAGCCAGATCATTCGATCCTTCTCATTGCTCTGTATGTAATGAGCTCGACCCATACTGAAATCTTCCATATAGTATAATCCCCCCTTATTAGTACCATGCTAAAGAATCTCCTTGGTAAGAATATCCTGAAGAAGACAAAATGTGGGGTAAATTAGTACCACACAATTTAATTTCGTAGTTACTTAACTTACAGATAATAATTTATGTGAATGTGAAGGCACTAATAAAGTATTAGATAAGTGAAAAGAAGAAGAC
The DNA here is from genome assembly GCA_903798355.1 of Fraxinus baroniana. NCBI lineage: Eukaryota > Viridiplantae > Streptophyta > Magnoliopsida > Lamiales > Oleaceae > Fraxinus > Fraxinus baroniana. Next base: position 4,986 of record CAIGRO010045815.1, read on the forward strand.
AGAGGCACAGAGCTTGCCCCTGTGACTGGAGAAATAACCCCATTAGCATTTGCAAAACTGGTGCGTAGATGCGAGGATGATAGAGTAAAATCATTTGCATCATATGTCATATGGTCTGTAGCCCCGAAGTCAAGTAACCAAGCATTATTATTTTGTCACTAGGGTTAGTAATAAAAACTGAACCAAGGTTACCTAAATCTGAGGTAGTATTCTCATCCTGAGAAGGCTCAATTTGAAGGATTAGAGATAATTGTGATTTCGCTATTACCACTGCTGCCTTTCCCGTTCGTCTATCAGTGCCATCTCCGTCCTTTTTCTTTTTTCCTTGTAATTCGTGCCACCACTCTGGCTACCCATTGAGCTTAAAACAATTTTCACATGTGTGTTTAGAGTTTCCACAATAAGAGCACTTTTCACTTACACCCACACCCTTGGACTTGTTAAAGTTAATCTGCTTTCTAGAGCCCAAAGAAGACAGCCCAATTTTCATTCATTTTGTAGCTAGAACTGCTCCTGGGAAGGTGTCGATGTCGATGATCATCACTACTTACCGGAGGGCGTCCCGACGGACATGTGCGTATGCTTGTTCAATTGATGGGAATGGTTTCATCTATAAAACACATGCCCTGATGTTGTCGAGCTTATCATCAAGACCATCCAAAAAAGTATAAACTTGATCCTCTTGCATTAATTTGTTGAAACTTTGAACAACTTTGGAGCAAACCATCGGATTTGGGCGATGAAAGTCGATTTCACACCACAATCCTTATAAATCCTTGTAGTCTTTTTCGATGGAGCCACCTGATTGCTTCAACCGAGCCACTCTTCGTCGGAGTTCATACACTTGGGAAGTATCATTCCCATCAAAAAAAGGTAGTTGCAATGGCATCCAAAACCTCCTTAACGGTAGAGAATCATATGAAATTTCCAATGAGGGTGGTATCCAATGAGTTTATTACCCAGACCTTGACGATGGCATTTTTTGTACGCTACTTGCGGAAGGACGAATCACTCGGTGGTGGTAAAGGGGCATCTCCATTCAGGTAACCAAGTTTGTCTTTTCCAGCTATGTTCATCTCCATTACTTGAGACCATAGGGCATAGTTGGAGTCACCCAATTTGATGCCAATTTAGGGTAAAAGCTCGGTAGTTGGGGTTGGTGTCTGTGCTTTATTCAAAGCCTCAGTAATCTTCGTTGTGAATTTTGTAAAGAGAGTGTTGGTTTCGGGTGGTAGGTGTTTGGGATTATCAAAGACATTAGTGTCCTCCATGTGTTTGAATAGATGCTCAAGAGAGCACAGTTAGAACAAGATTTGGGAAGAACACGGTTAGAACAAGGCTTGGGAAGAAGGTGTTGGACCGGGTACCATGCTTTGATACCATGAAGGTATTTTGGTCTATATTTCATTGAATAATTTCCAGAAATGATGATATAATTAAATAGGAAAAGATTCAAGCCTATTTTTGGATATACAATTTTGAATGATTCTATTCCCTTGATAGGGAAATTAATGCCTAGGTGGATTGATTTTAGGCAATAAAATCAATCCCTAAAATTTGTCTTTCGCAGCTCATGCTGACAATTTTTCCATATAAAATTTCTGACACTTCCAACATCATTTCCACTACATCACATGTTATAAACATTACTAATTTTTGATTTCTACATATTGGCTCCAATCTCTCTACAAGGATTTCTTTACAAACATCTACTCCACGGTACTTGAGTTCGTTGCCAATAGCTATTGTCCATACTCCAGTTCCACAACCTACAAAGTCTTCTACTACTCTACTTGATGCTTCAACACTACTATCTGAAGATACAGATGCAATCTTCAATGAACTTTCATATCCACAAGCAATTTCACTGAAGATACGCCCTGCCTCGTGCTTTTTCGAGCTTAGCACTTTTTTTGACTTTTCCTCTTTTTTATGCCTATGTCGAAGTTTGGTCTCCACGCTTCAGTATGCTTTAATGCTTTTTTAAACACAGCCTACATCTTATCCATCATCACAATCAAACCCTTGTCTTGTTAGCACCTATAGCTTGCGCATCAACAAGTATAGCCTACACAACCTTCACATCTCTCTTGAACCTCAACCAGCTCAATTTCACAAGTTGAGCCTAAACTCTTACAAACACCAATCGTAGAGCCTGAGATCTCATAATCACTGTTGAAGGCAGCCGTGTGTGACACTTTTGTTGTCACTTAACAAATATTTTTGGTTACCATTAGTCATATGTTTTTAGTTGAAGTCTAACTCATGTAATGATGTAAAGTTAGGCTAGTTTGGACCTACTACAAGTTAGTACATTGTCAAGTATGGTTTAGTGGTAGTAGGTAGGATAGTTGTTGGTAAAAATATTTTTGAATTGTATCAAACGAATGGTAAATATACTCTCAGCCGTGTAGTAGATTTCATATGTGTATAAAAACTCTATTTTTTTTTCTTACCTCTTGCTTGCTTGAAAACCATCAATGGTATCAAAGCTCCATAGCTGATCTTTGAGGAAGAAGAAAAGATAGTGAGATATAATTTCTAAGAGAAAACAAGTGAGGAAAACCTTTCACCAAAAAACCTTCTACCACATCAGCAAGAAGATGGCTTCAGGTAGTTTTTCAGCTCCTTACCCTCAATGTTTGCAGGTGAGAGCTACAATTTTTGGACTGCTAAAATGAAGGCATATCTAAAAGCCTATGACCTACGAAAAATCACAGAATCTGGAGCAAAGCCACCACCACTTAGAGAAAATCCAACTATAGCTCAATTGAAGCAACATAATGAGGAGGTTGCAAAAAATTTCAAGGCCTTGTCTTGTATCCAATCGGCCATCTCTAATGCAATCTTTACTAGGATTACTACATGTGAAATAGCAAAGGAGGCTTGGGATAGGTTGCTGGAGGAGTTCAGGGGCAATGCAAGAACAAGACAAATGCAAGTTCTCAATCTTAGAAGGGAGTATGAGACATTTAAAATAAAGGAGGCTAAATCTGTTAAGGATTTTTCTGATAGGCTGATGAAAGTGGTGAACAAAATAAGGTTGTTTGGGCATGAACTACCTGATAAACATGTGGTAAAAAATGTTTGAATTAGTTTGCCTGAGAAATTTGAGGCAACAATGTCCTCACTTGAAGATTCCAGATATTTTTCTACCATATCCTTATCTAAACTTGTAAAGGCCTTGCAACCTACTGAGCAAAGGAGGTTGTTTAGGCAGGAAGAACAAGTTGAAGAAGCCCTATTTGCCAAGGGAAAATATAAAGCTCAAACAAGCTTTAGAGTGTCTCAACAACAGCCTGAAAAGAAGAAGGTTGAAGGCAATAGAACTGCAAGCAAAAATGAAAGTTATCCACCATGTTCTCATTATAAGAAAATCGGCCACTCTCCCAAATGGTGCTTGTACAGGCCAAGAGTCCAATGTAGAACTTCTAAATAGTTTGGACATGTTCAAAAAGTTTTCAAAAATCAGAAAGAGAAGCAAGATTCACAGCAGACTCATGTTGTAGAAATTAACCAACATGAGGAGCATCTGTTTACAACCATGAATGTGAAAACTTGCAACAGTGAGGAAGCATGGTTGTTGGACATGGATATACTCACCATATGACCTCCAATCCCAATATTTTTGTAGAGCTAGAAGAGGGCTACAAATCAAAGGTTAAATTAGGGAATGGAAAGTTTGTGGAAGTTAAAAGTGTTGGTGAAACATGTGCAAACTTCTTCAGGTATTAGGTATATTTATGATGTTCTATATGAGCCTAAGATAGATCAAGACTTGATCAGTGTTGGTCATTTAATTGAGAAAGATTATATACTAATCTTTAAGGATAAAAGTTGCATTATATTTGATTCACAAAATTAAGAAGTGATGATAATTGGAATGAGATATAGGAACTTCCCTTTAGAATGGAAAAATGTAAATGATCAGGTACTTGCAGGCACTGTAATGGAACCTACTTTATGGTATAAATGGTTTGGACATGTTAATTACACATCTCTGAAACAAATGCATGAATTGGAGCTTGTTGAAAGTTTACCTGAAATCAACAAGGATGATGGATGTGTGTGTGAAATCTGTGAACTGGAAAGCAAACTAGGTTGTCATTTCCTAAAAATCAGTCAAGAAGGGCCTCAAATAAGCTGCAACTAATTCACTCAGATGTATGTGATCCAATGAGAATACCTACACTAAATGGCAGTAAGTACTTTGTGCTTTTTATTGATGACTTGACAAGAATATTTTGGGTATATTTTCTGAAGTTGAAGTCTGAAGTCGCTGGTGTCTTTCAAAGGTTTAAAAACCTGGTGGAAATGAAAGCAATTGTAGAATTAAAGTTATAAGATCAAACAATGGAACAGAGTACTGTTGTAGTTAATTTGATAAGTTCTATGAAGATATGGAAATACAACATCAACTGAGAATTCCTTATTCTCCCCAGCAGAATAGTGTTTGTGAAAGGAAGAACAGAACTGTCATGGAGATGGATAGATGTTTGATGTTGAAGAAGAAGGTGCCTAAAGAATTCTGGGCTGAGGCTGTGAATACTGCAGTGTATTTACTCAATAGGTGTCCTACTAAATCATTGGACAAGAAGATACCTTTTGAAGCCTGGTATAGAATAAAACCTGATGTCTCTCATCTGAAGATGTTTGGCAGCCTTTGTTACACTTACATACCTGATGTGAAGAGGGATAAATTGAGCCAAAAAGCTGAAGTTGAAGTTTTAGTTGGTTACTACAGTAATGCCAAAGGTTATAGAGTATTCAATCCACAAAGCAAGAAAGTAATCTTCAATAGGGACATCAAAGTAAATGAAAAACCCTCATGGAACTGGGAATCATCTGTAAGCAATCAACCTCAAGTTCCAAATGTTATTCCCCAGGCAGTTGACACTGATATAAATGAAGAAGGAGAGGGAACTGATAGTGATTCAAACTCTGAAAATGAAGTACTGAGAACTAGACCACTTGCTGATGTATATGTCAGATGTAATTCAACTCAACTGGAGCCTTCAAACTTTGCTAAAGCTGAGAGTTCTAAAGAGTGGATAGCTGCAATGAAGGAGGAGCTAAACATGATTGAAAAGAATGGAACTTGGCTACTGGTTAACAGACCAAAAGACAAACATCTAATTGGAGTGAAATGGGTGTATAAATCGAAGCTAAATCCAAATGGCTCAGTGAATAAACTTAAGGCCAGGTTGGTAGTGAAGGGATATGCTCAACAATATGGTATAGACTTCAATGACACATTTGTACCAGTAGCTAGGTGTGAAACTATCATATTGTTATTTGCTATTGCAATTTATATAGGCCGGAATATATACCAATTAGATGTAAAGTCAGCATTTCTAAATGGATAGTTGGAGGAAGAAATATACATTGAATAGCCTGAAGGTTTTCAAGTTACAGAGAATGAGGAGAAGGTATATTTACTAAGGAAGGCTTTGTATGGTTTAAAACAGGCTCCAAAAGCCTGGTACAGTAAGATCGATGAACACCTGAGCAAACTTGGTTTCTTGAGGAGTATGAATGAACAAACTCTATACATAAAGAAGGAGAAAAAAGAGATGATCATCACCTCATTGTATGTTGATGATCTCTTAATTACTGGTAGCAGTTGTTCAATGATTAAAAAGGTAAAGGATGAACTTAAAACGGTGTTTGAAATGACAGATTTGGGAGAGATGCACTATTTTCTTGGCATAGAGATATTTTAAACTCAAAACGACATATTTGTTTGCCAAAGGAAATATGTCAGGAAGATGCTGAAAAAGTTCAATATGGAGAACTGCAAGTCAGTAAGTCTCCATTAGTTCTAAATGTGAATTTGATGAAGAATGAAAGAACCAAGAAAATAGATGAAAAGGTGTATAGAAGTATAGTTGGATATCTTCCTTACTTAACCTCTACCAGACTTGATCTCACATTTACAGCCAATCTTCTATCCAGATTTAGACAAGAACCAAGTGAACTTCAATTCCAGGCAGCAAAGAGAGTGCCGAGATATGCAAGACGTACTGAGGAAATGGGAATTTGGTTCAGGAAGTCGGAAACCATGGATTCAGGATCCTTTGATGATATAAAAAGCACTTCAGGTTATGCATTTTATATGGGATCAAGTATTATTTGCTGGAACTCAATGAAGCAAAAAACAATGGCTCAATTGACCATTGAGACAGAATACATTGCAACTTCAGAGGCAACTAACCAAGCTATTTGGTTGAGGAAAGTATTGGAAGATCTTAGCCATAATCAATCTGATGCAACTGTGATCTATTGTAACAATCAGTTAGCCATTGTAATGGTCAAAAATCCTGTGTTTCATGGAAGGACCAATTACATTAAGATCAAATATCATTCAATCAGGCTAGCACAGGAAAATCTTGAAGAGAAGCTGGTGCACTGCAGTTCCTTTGATCAATATGCTGATATTTTGACTAAGGCCTTACCAAAGGATAGGTTTGAAACATTAAGAAAATATCTTTGTGTTTCCAACAAAAGTGTCAAGGAGGAGTGTTGAAGGCAGCCGTGTGTGACACTTTTGTTGTCATTTAACAAATGTTTTTTGTTATAATTAGGCACATGTTTTTGGTTGAAGTCTAACTCATGTAATGATGTAAAGTTAGGCTAGTTTGGACCTACTACAAGTTAGTGCATTGTCAAGTATGGTTTAGTAGTAGTAGGTAGGATAGTTGTTGGTAAAAGTATTTTTTAATTGTATCCAAAGAATGGTATATATATACTCTCAGCCGTGTAGTAGCTTTCGTATGTGTATAAAAACTCTATTTTTTTTCTCACCTCTTGTTTGCTTAAAAACCATCAATCACAAACCTTCCAATCTATAGTCATTCGATCTCAACTTAGAATTGTTAAACCTAATCCGAAGTATACATGGACTATCACATCATCTATTAATATCCCTCATGAGCTATACAATGTTCGATCAACAGTTGCACATCCTAGCTAAAAGGCTACCATGGATGAAGAACTTGCGACTCTACATTAAATCAAACTTGGAAACATGTTACTTGCACTCCTAGACATGTATGTCATTAGTTCTAAGTAGGTTCTCAAACCAAAACTTAAACCTAACGACACTCTAGACCACCTCAAGGCCCAAGTTGTTGCAAAGGGGTATCATCAAATTGATAGAGTAGACTATACCATGACTTTCTCTCGAGTCATCAAACCAAGAACTATTCGATATGATCATCATTATAGCTCTTGTTCAGTAATGGCCCATTCGTCAGCTTGACATAAAAAATGCTTTCTGTATGATCTTATTTCAGAAGATAGCAAATCCTCAATATCTAACGTGTGTTTCAAATTTCAAAGAGAACTCTATGGCCTCAAACATGGCCTCGAGCTTAGTTTGATCGATTTAGCGCCTTTCCTCTTGTAATGATGGTATACTCCTTACATGGACCACTACTTCTTATTACAACCTTCATTCAACTTCTAAGTAATGAATTTGTTATGAAAGACTTGGGACCATTAATTCTTTTGCATCGAAATCTCCTAGACAACAAATGGTCATCACTTGTCTGGGTTTCACCATGCTCTAACCATGCTAAAATGCTCCAAAATGATAGACTGTAAGCCTATGAGCACACCACTTGGAATAAAGACCAAAAACTCTTCAATTGACTCTCATCTAGAATGTCCAAGTTACTTTTGAGGCCTTATTAGTGCTTTATAGCACTTTACTCTCACACAATCAAATATTTTATACAATGTTAAATATATGTATCAATTCATGCATGCTCCTATTGTACCTTTTAAAATGGTTTGACGTAGCCTATGCGACGTCTACGTCAGAGAAAATATTAAATTACATTTTAATCCAACACTACACTTGATTTGTATGCCATTATAGATGCTGATTGATTGACTATCCCACTACTAGGTGCTTCATGATAATGTACTATGATAAGTGTATTTTATAAACTTATTCGGGCTCTAAAATATTGATATTTCGTAATTCTTTTAATGTGATTATAGCTTAATTTATTATATAATGTGTTATTAGCTTAAACTCAATAAATGGAAGTGAAATTGAAAGAAAGAAACAAAAATGGCAAGATTCAGAGTTTTTGGACTAAAGTGCAAGTACTCAAAAGTTGTGTCAAAGCTCACGATAAAGATTTGAGAATGTTAGGGGGAAAATAGATACAATTAAAGGTCAGAAGGGGTGAAAATATGGCCAGAATATTTTCACAAATCAATTTTCAACCGCACAAGAATGTCTTGATTTTTAGTTGAAGATTGAGACCCATTTTTGGCCTAGTAAACGTTTGAATTGAAAAAGAGCTATTCTAGAAAAGTTATAGCCCTTTGAGTTGTGTTTCCAATGCAATTTGAATTGCCTTAATTGGATATCAAAAAAAAGTTGTGACAAAAATACTGAAACAGACAGAGTTTGGAACAGCGACAGCGTATAGGCGCTCGAATCCTAGTGCCCAGGCACTGCAGGGCTGCTTATTTTCAGTAGCGCAATGCCTAGGCGCTACAACTATAGTGCTTAGGCACTGTCTCTAGTTTCATGCGCTGCGCCACAGATTTTAGGTTTATGTTATTTGGGCCGCAAAAAGCCCAAGAAAAATTTCAATTTTTGAAAATATGTATAGGGGAGTATAAATACATAAATTGCACACAATTTGAGGGGTTCCAAACATTAAAAAAGAGAGATACAACGAGAGATCGAAGAGTCAAATCAAGATAAGAAATTCATCGCGGGATTCAAGTTTAAAGCAAAGATTGGAAGTGGAAGAAGACTTTGGTGCAAAGTTGATTCTTTTCCATATCTTTTATTCAATTAATCCGGTGATGTACTCAAAGATGTTTATTTATTTTTTCTTTTACATTATGCTTAACCAAACTTTAAATTAGGGCAAACAATGTAGTCTTTTTGTGATCCTTGATTCTTTAATTCAAAGATTTCTATAGCATATTTTGTTATGTGTTGATTTTCTTATGAGATTAATGTTTTGAATTATCTGGCCAATAATTTGATGGTTGCTTGAGTTTCTTACGGATCGAGAGGTGAGTCTGAGGCTTAGAACGTATAATAAAATATGGTAAAGTAGTATAACGTGTAGAGATACCTATACTAATTATTACGATCATTACAGGAATTCTTAGAACTATCATTCGTTTAACTAAGGGTAATTCGCGTAAAGATATGGAACTGAATTAGTTAAATGGGTTCAATGAGAACTCAGGATTCGATTGAACACTACTTCAAATAAAAGTTAGAAAAAGTAGATTAAGTCTGAAATATAATTCCCGTGGGAACGATAATTTGGACTCAAAGGTCCACTATATTACTTGTTACGATATCATACACTTGCGATATAAAAAACGCAACATACTACTCTTTCCTCAAGGAAACTTTATCTCCTAATATATCATGTTCAAGTACATAAGCTGAGTTTCGAGCCATGGCCAATAATGCAGCATAACTCACATGGATTACCTTTATTTTAAACTATATTCACATTCGAACGATGACATCCACTCAATCCTCTACTACGAAAACCTTAGTATCTTCATATGATAGTTAATCATGTATTTCATGCCCATAGTAAACACATTGAATTGGACTATCATTTTGTAGGTAAATGAGTTGTACTTAAACTGCTTATCACTCGACATATCTCCAGTGATGATCAGATTACAGATCTCTTCTCTTAAATAATGTCAAATGCTGCTCTCAATCATTTTCAAACTAAACTATGCATCCAACGTCGACACAATCATTTATTCGCTTAAGAGCAAGTTAATTCTAGTGAAATGTTGCTGAAAAGTAGTTTAGAAGAATGAGAATTTTGGTTAAGTATCAAAACCAAAAAACTTGGAAAAAAATAACTTTCATGTCAATTTCGACCAAATATTCGGACTTGATCCGATGGTCAAATTACGAATGTAAATAGACCAACTTGTTCTTCTCGTCGAGTCGATCGTCATGGCAGATTTGGAATCTCAAAACTAATTATGGATGAATGAGAAATTGCGTTCCAGAGTTGGAAAGAAAATAGAGGAAGCTGTCTAAGGCTATTGCTAGCTTATAGCTAGCAACACGCTAGCGAAAAAGTCTCTATTATTTCACTCGATCAAGGTGATGGTGACAGGCTAGCGACAAGGAATGGTGCAACCTTTGGTAAGAGTTGCTGAGCTTGGGGCACGACATTTTATTCACAACCCCTCATCTTCTATATATAGGACCCCTTGGACATCCCTTTTGCATCCCATACCATATTTGCATTGATCATTGCATAAAAACTCTTACAAATAATTTTCAAATTCATTCAAAACCTTTTTCTTCTTTGTAAAGAGAGAGTTCCGTTCGAGTTCGTTGATCTAAGTCATTTGGAATGCTCATAT
>CAIGRO010045827.1:0-23451 GCA_903798355.1 Fraxinus baroniana
AATTTAGTAGGCCAGTTTGGTACGATTTAAAATCGAATTAAAATTGAAAAAATAAACGTTATTGGTCCTACTCATCTAATAAAAATTAACAATAACGGTTAATTTTTTAATTTTAATCCGATTTTATCTCTACCCTCTAGGTTTTTTCTAGTTGATTTGTGGTCAAAACTAAATTTTTAGTAAATTTTGATAAAATTTGTGATTAAAAAGTTGTGAATCTCATAAAATGTAGGATTAAAATTAGTTGTTAACTTGATTTTGATTTAAATTAAAATTTGAGTTTAATTTCTACTCAAAATTGGACATAGTTTTGATTAACACTAATGCTACTCAAAGGGATAGGGATAGAGGTGGCAATCGAGTCGAGTAGCTCGTCGGCTTGGCTCGTACTGTAGCGATCCAAGGACCGCTCGGGCTCGTCAAATAACGAGCACGAACCGAGCGGACCTGTTCGTAGACGAGTCGAGCCGTGCACGAGCCGAGCGAACCCGTTCATAGACGAGACGAGCCCACGAGCGTGAAAAATCTTCATGGGCTCGTGAAAAATCTTTAAGAAAAAAAAACTAAGAAAAGCACAAAAAAAAAAAATTTGACGAGCTCACGAGCCGAGCCTAGCCGAGCCCGCCCACGAGCAAACGAGCCACAAGCCGGGCCACCACGAGCCAAGCCGAGCTTGTGGCTTTAAGCCGGCTCGGCCCATTGACACCTCTAGATAGGGACTTTACACGGGGGCTTGATTTGAATCGTTCAAGTTGTAATTCAAATCAAGGGTTGACGTGGATGCACTTCAGCCGTAGTTTAAATTTTCTGTCCCCAGCCCTGTTTGAGTAGCATACTCTTTGATTAATAAGTAAAATTCAAGCTTCTACTTTTGTTAATTATTATCAGGGGCTGGGCATGACAATTTGCAAATGTAAGTTGCCGAGGGCCCGAGGCTCCAAAATGTGCATTTTTTTATGAACTGCAACGAAAATGGAATGGACAGACGGATTCACGTTCTTGTGGGATCCGTAAAAAAACAGGTAGGCTGCACATCTCAATCAAACTCATACTGTCCACCTACCTAATTGTGCTTGTGTAAGATATTTTTTCTCCCCTATTATTCAAATTTTTATTTTTGGCAGATTTTATTGCTTGTCAACTCGACTATAAGTGTTGTTGGTCACTAATGTTTGTTGAAAAATCACAATCTCGAAACGAGTCCCTTTATTCCAATGATATGAAAGAGAGGACGGGAAGCGATTACTGATATTTGCTGGAAAATTGCGGACATTTGAATGAATCCCTTCGTTTCGGTTACATGAAAAAGAGGGTGGGAAGCGATCGTTGAAATGACTACCTCTGCCCATGTCATCAAAACAAAGGAATACATTTAGATGATCGCTATTTTTCAACGAACATCAATCTCACAAAAGAAAAGAAAAAAAATTCAAGTTAGACTTTCTTGAGAATTTTTTGTGTGCAGGTTAGACTTCGTTGTTTTTATTGTCACCAAAGTTGTTGAAGAATAATATATTTTTTAATAAAAATAAATAAAAGTTTAGAAAGGTTTATACTATTTTTAGAATAGACTCAATTTAATGAATGCTCATCAATATTTAATCTATATTACTACTTGCTCACTGAACAATAAAATATTACTCGTTGCTCACCCATCTATCTAATATATTACCCGTCTGAACTCCGTCAAGTGCAACTAATGGAATGTGCCATGTGGCGGACGAAAATCCAACGTGGCAAGTAACGGAAGTTAAATTGAAGCCTAGTGGGCCAAAAGTACAAAAAGCCATGACATTTCATCACTTTGCTAAATATACAAGACATGTTTTTTTCCCTAATTTGAAATCTCTCTCTCTCTCTCTCTCTCTCGCGACAGGAGCCCAAATTCACCCCCAAATCCATGAACCCTAAAATTCGCCACCAAAATCCCAAAGAGAGGTTGATTAGTTGGTAGTATGGTTTCTTCGACTTACGCGAGAAGAAAGCGTAAATAAGGAGCTCGGCATTTCGAAGCGTAAATAAGGAGCTCGGCATTTCGAATGCAATCGAAAGTGGAATCTGATGCAGTGATGCTCCACTCATCCCCCACAGCAAAGCAAAAATGGAATTTTGAAAGAGATGGAAAGTGGAAATTAGAACTCCAAAGAGAGGCTAATCAGTTGGGTGAAATATATATATATATATATATATAAGTTTTCACAACAATAATCTGGTCTCCATCTTTGTAGTAGGAAAATTGATTTCAGATTGGAGCAACCATATTAACGTTTTTTCATGTATTGTAGTAGGAAAATTGGTGGATTGTGTTCTATGTGTATTTGAGTATATAAATGAATGGAATCGAATTTAATCCTTGATATGTTTAAGGATTTAGTTTTAAATGTTAATCTTTTATTGTGTTTTGTATATGACAATTGCGGGATAATGAGATGCTTGCCGGTGCAATTTGGAGCATATGAAATGAAGAAGAAATAATGGTGACTTTTGTTGTAAGGGCAGAGGAGTTTGTGGTTATGCAGATGAGTAATGGCGACTTTAAAAAAATAACGACGGAGGAGTTTGTTATGGCGTTATGCAAAATAATGGTGACTTTTGTTCTATATAGAGGTCAGAAGAGGATGAGATCGGGGGGGGAGGGGGGGTTGAAACTGGTCTTTGCTGCTGCAGTGGGGATTTTTAGTAACTAATGAAGAAAGCATCAATTCATTCCATTAAAAGTAACAAATCACACACACCTCAAAAGTAATACAAAATAAAATGAACAATATTCACTAAACACACAATAAAAGAGTAACAAATGAAGAAAGCTTCAATTCATTCCATTAAGAAAGCACGATAATTTTCAATTGCTCATTACGACACCAACTAGTTTGTTTCCAAAATATGGCATAACTTCTAACGTAAAATACTAAAAACAAATTGGTGTTCTACTGAGTAGCTGCATGGGTCCTTTTCCTCGGAGGTGCAAATGGCACTGAGCCTCTAACTACTCTTCTATTCTTGTCTCTGGCTGCCCTCTTTTGTGCATTTTCTTAAATTTCAATATGTTGCAAATCTTCCACCATAGTTTGAAGTGGGATATTTTCAGCTGGTGAAGGAGCACTCCAGTTATATTGTGCAGCATTTGTCAAATCTATTCCAAGCGTGGCATGAAATGGGACTTAGAAGGTGGAGGTGGAGGTGGAGGTGGAGGTGGTGGTGGTGGTGGTGGTTGAACTTCATTTATTGAACTCGTGTTTGATCTCCTAGGCACTATCTTTACCCTTAAGTTGTGGTCATTAATCTGACTAGACCTTTCTTGAATTGTATGCTCTACATCATATGCAAGCAAATCCTAAAACAAGTAAACATGTGAATTAATTATAATCATTTTAAGCAAATTAATCATTCTAAGGAGAAATATGAAATCTAAAAAATTAGAACTATGTAAAAGAAAACATACCTCCTGGGGTGCATCGGGCCTCTGATGGTATCATTTGTTGTGCCTCTTTCCTCCACAGTCACTACAAGTCATAAGTACATTTTAAATTTTTTTTTTTTAATTTTTGCCTTTGAGCCTGAATAGGTGATGACATTTTCTTTCTGTTGTCTCCTTTTCTTTTGTTTTCTCCCCATTTTGGGTATAAACCATTCTGGTGCTATAATTGGTGGGGCATAGCCACAACTTTAAGCCATTTATAGGATTAATAATATTCTCATAGAAACTGAGGTATGTATAAACTCTATAGCACTCATTGACATACTTCCAGGGCTCATCATATCTGTCTAAAATAGCGACAACTGCATGAGCACAAGGAATCCCTGTTAAATCCCATCTCCTGCATGCACACGTCTTGTTTGGCAGATCAACAACGTATTCTCCACTCGAACACTTCACGTAAGACTGTGCCCCCTGACCAGTCCACCTCAAACCCCTCAGTCATTTCATTGCTCTTCATTAGTTTCTGCTGTATTTTAGGACACAAAGGTCTTGTGACTTTGCTCATTTTATCCCTCCTCGATTGTATCATTTTCATGAAGCTTATATGTATATCAATTAACATGGTAAATATGGAATTCTCCCTATCCTCCAATACGACCTTTTTGAATACCTCACAAAGATTATTCAGAACTATATCACTCTTCACCTTTGTCAGAAAATGTGCTTTACTCCACTCACTAGGGTGTCTCTTCATTAACCAACTATGTGCAACCTTACTCACCTTTTCAATTTCATCCATCCCAATCAGGAATTGTTGTTGACTTTATGTTGAATACCTCACAAAGATTATTTAGAACTATATCACTCTTCGCCTTTGTCAGAAAATGTGCTTTACTCTACTCACTAGGGTGCCTCTTCATTAACCAACCGTGTGCAACCTTACTCATCTTCTCAATTTCATCCATCCAGAACTTCCAATCAGGAATTGTTGTTGACTTTGCAACATTCCATAAGTAGTCTTTCAGAGTCAAACCTTTAAAATCAGCTCTAAAGAAATTGGTGTACATGTGTCTGACACAAAAACGATGTTCAGCCTCTGGATATAAATCATCTATCACATTCTGTAAACCTTTTTGCCTATCAGTCATAAAAGTCCACTCATCGCTATTCATAATCTTCAAATCTTCGCCTAAATGTCGTATAAATCACCTCCAAGTTGCCTCATTCTCTCTCTCCACTATAGCATATGCTACTGGATAAATACAATTGTTGGCATCTAATGCCATTGCCATGAGCATCTGACCTCCAAAGGTCCCTTTCAAAAAACAACCATCTAATCCTAAAAGCTACCTACAACCTGCCATGAACCCTCGCTTGTAAGCTTCTAGACAAACATATATTCCTTGAAATTTTTCAACATTTTTGGCAATCATACATGCAGAACTGGGGTTAGTTCTCAAAATTTCAGCGGCAAAAGACCTAAGCAAGCCAAATTGGTGCTCATTAGAACCATTTATTAATATCCTAGCATTTCTTCTAGCCCTTCATGTAGTAATGTCGCTGATTGTCAACTTCAAATCATCTTTCACAGCCTTCTTAATCAATCTAGTCTTTCATTCAGGATCAACTTTGAAAGTCTCCAAGTACCTCTCGGCTATATACCTAGTAGTACAATGCCTATTTGTTCTGTCCCTCATACATGTATGCTCTGAATTCTTAGAATTTATTTGCACGCAACCAGCCACCTTATTCAAAGATGCCCAAATCCTGAATTTACAATTGTCTTTTTTGCATATGGCCTGTACCTTCTCATCATCATTCGGCCTAAATCTAAAATTGTGCCAAGTTGCAACCACATGATTCCTAACAGCTTGCTTAAACTCCTCAATATTTTTGAACTCCTTCCCAACCTCTAATTGTGGGTCGTACTTTTCCTTTTCAGCATCATAAACAGGAAAGTGATAACCCTTTTCTTCACTAGAAGTCACTAGAAGGATTATTAGCATGCAATTCATCCTCACTAGGACAATAACCATCATCATTTCCTAACTCTTCTACGCCTGTAACCTTGAATTCAAGTGTCGGGTCTGCATTAAATCCCACCAGAACACGTTCAAGTGCATTTGTGTCAAACTGAAAACCGTCATCATTAACCTCATCATCTGAGTCATTCTAGTGGCATTCGACAGGTATCAGTTCGTCTTCATCGAATGTCAGGTCTACAATAAAAGCACTAGGTTAGGATTTTTCAAACACCTCCACATATGTAAATACAATACAAGAATATAAACATGGATGAATATAGTTCTAAATATAGAAATTGTTGTCCCACATAATACAATGTAGATTCAACGTACTTCCTGATAAAAAAAACATAAAAAATGATGCAAATAAACAAAGATACTATTACGAAATTGTGGTCCCATAAGAGAATTCAAAGTCCATTGAAAAGTAAAATAAATTTGCCATGTGGTTTCCCATCCTCATCTATCACCAATCGTGTTTCTTCCACAGTGACATTGCATTCTATACCCAAGGCTGGTGGGTTTTCCCGTTTCAAAGATTTTGGTTTTGCTCAAGATTAGGTTGATAGTAATTATTCAACTTGGATTCTCAATCTTTGAATTTCATATTTGGAAGAACATTCATGAAGATGAAGCGTAAATGAGGGCTCATGTCTGTGGAGGGAGGGAGGGAGAGAGAGAGAGAGAGAGAGCGAGCGAGATTTCATGGGCTATCCTGTATGTGAAGAATTTCATGGGCTTTTTGTACTTTTGGCCCACTAGGCTTCAATGTAACTTCCGTTACGTGTCACGTTGGATTTTCGTCCGCCACATGGCACATTCCGCTGGTTGCACTTGACGGAGTTCAGACGAGTGACAGACGAGTAATATATTAGATAGATGGGTGAGCAACGAATAATATTTTATTGTTTAGTAAGCAAATAGTAATATAGATTAAAGATGAGTGAGCATTCATTAAATTACTCGAATGGAATATGGGCAAGCTTGAAAAATATTTTGAGTTGAGGATAATACAATCATTCATGTAAAAATAATTTTATTCAAATATAACAGAAATAATCACTTTTAAATTTGGCCAAACATGTCGTTTTAACTCAAAATGTTTCAGAATCTTTCCCCACCCCACCAACCCAACCACCGCACGCAGCTTTACGCCCTCACCAAGATACCTTCTCCTGGCCTCTCAAATTACTCCAATTATCTCTCAAGTTAAGGTATTATTGATACTTACTTTTAGTTTTTCTCATATAATTCGACTCGGTTATAATGATTTGTGCTACTTTTCTTATAATTTTTTTGGTGTAAAAGTTGAATCGTTTTTCCTTTTTGTTTTTCTAGTGGTTCAGGAAATATTCTAAAATTCCGGGTGATTTTGCGTTTGATCTGCCTAAAAGCTCTTCATTTTCTGATTTACAGGTAAGTTTTTCTTTATATTTTCATTTCTATTTATTCTTCTTCTTCTATTTTTTTTTTAGATTGGTTTTGATGTTCATTTACTTGTGTGAATAGAATACTAAAGTTTCGACTTTTCTTAATATACTCATATGGATGTTTTTATATTGAGTTTTTCCCATACTGAACAAAGTCAATTCTAAATGTTAACGAGTATGCGACTGTATTATTTGGAGTAAAAGGATTTTGAAAAGTGAAAAGTTTGAATTTGCCGAATAATTGAGAGAATCGCGTGCCAGATTTATTTATTTTTTTTTAAAATTTTGACCATGTAAGCATGCCCTTTTTCTGGGAATTCTTCAATTTTTTTTATGTTCATTAAAAGCAATATACTGTGAACTTTAATTAATGATACATTTGGTGCATCTTGACTGTTAATTTGTTTGGCTTTGATTAAAATTTACTTTTCTTGAAGTTAATACTTACTTTTTAGATAAGTAGGTTCTGTTAATACAAAAAGTAGCTTTGAAAATCAATTTTTCAACAAATTAAGAAATTTAAAAGTAAGTTTAGCGTACTTATAAGCACAACCGAACACGCTTATCTGGTTTTTGTTCAAATCAAATGAAATGGAAAGAATCCTTCTGTATTTTACTTTGTGAGATGCTGAAATATTTGGTACGAATGAAAACAATGTTGAAGTATATATAATATACTGTAAGATGCACCCGGCTAGCCGGATATTCTTTATCGCCGTTTCAGTTCATTAATGAGAACGATCTTTACTTATGCATTTCCCAATTTATATTGTCTTGTGGCGAATAAATTTGATACTATGGATGGATAAATGCTGTAATGCATACACGTTACCAATAATTTGATTATTAGCTGGTCGAACGACTATGGTGTTATCACGTTTTCAATACTACGAGTAGCGCCCCTTCTTGAACCTCATCCCTACTTGAGTTTTAGGTGTGAGATGACATTAGTTGTCTAGCCAACATTGACTAATCTTAATATCTTTTATTCAGTAACGTGGTTGGAAATACAAGTCTGCTGTGTTTGGGGGCGGGGCTTGCATTATTTTCTGTCTCTAAATTTTGTATTCTTACTAAACTTTTAAGGATGCTTGCATTATTTGCAAACACCACCTAGTTTAGTAATTCTTGTTGTCGCCCTATGCAGACCTTGAAACAATGAACTCCTGATCATTTGATCCAGTGAACCGTATCGGTTCTGTTTATGCTGTATTGAAAATTGTTTATTGTCCTTTATTTAGTAAGTTTGTAAAAGAACCATTGCACAAGTTGAATGGTGGAATTTACAACAAATGGACAGAGAGTGAAGTCTCGTTTAATGTTAGCAAACTCAGCTATATGAAACAACTGCCATGCTATTTACTGGTTTTATCTTTTCACATATATTTTCTGTTCTGTATTCTGGCGAATTACAGAATTTTTGCAATAATGGAGTCTTCGAAAGAGACTGGCTGCCAAGCGCCAGAACGCCCCATTCTTTGCATCAACAACTGTGGCTTCTTCGGAACTGCGGCTACCATGAATATGTGCTCCAAGTGCCACAAAGACGCGATTATGAAGCAGCAACACACCAAACTTGCAGATTCTTCCATTGAGAACTTGGTTAATGGCGTCTCAGGCAGTATTGTGAAAGAGCCTGTCATGACTGATGCAACGGATGTGCATGCTGGAGCAGTGGAGTCGAAGGCCGCATCTAAACACACGTCGTCTGATTTATATTCAGGTCAGAGTTCAGAAGTAAAGATGAAAGACGGCCCAAACAGGTGCACCGCTTGCCATAAGCGTGTGGGGTTAACAGGTTTCAATTGCAGGTGTGGCAATCTCTTCTGTTCAGTTCATCGTTACTCTGACAAACACGATTGCTCGTTTGATTACCGGATGGCTGCTCAGGATGTTATTGCGAAAGCGAATCCTACTGTTAAAGCAGAGAAGCTCGATAAGATCTAGCAAGCAGGACGATTTAAAAGTTTATGAACCCAAGTATGATGCTTTCCTTAAACATATGTGCCTCTCTGTATAAGTAACGACGTGTGATGTTGGATGGCATAAGGCAAGCAGTTTGGGGCATCGTTGTGATCTTTGGACTTGGTGTTGTCGATCGGTCAGAGTTACGTTGGTTTGTTTCTGTGTATATGTTGTGGAATTAATGTTAGCGCATCTCATTATTGTGTGTTCTCCATTATTGTTGCCCGTCACTTTTTGTGCTGCATCGTTGTACATAGCAATCGAAAATTATTATTGACATGCTAATAATGAAATCCATTAACTGGATAGCTCATCCTTCTAACTATGATGATTTCGTCCAGCCCGACTGAGGACCTTGGGCTTTAGGCTGGGGCTTGCCTCTAGATCTCAGACCACAATCCAAATTGAAGGGCCTATGCTAAGCCGATTGGCCCAAGTTCATATAATGCGCGATATTATACTGTATTATTATTATTATTATTTTCTCTCAAAATAGTATGCAAGTAGTCTAATCCACGCATGGTTATTAAAATGAATTAACCCAAGATAAACTTGTTGACATCACGGACACTCTTGCGACAAAGAAAAGAGTCTTATCATTTGATAACATATGCTCTTCTATTTTAAATAAACTTTAACAAAGATAATAGTTCGTCCGGAATTACTTGAATTGATCCATGTTTAATTCCGAGGTTGTTTGACAAAATTTTGATAAAATTTTAACATATTTTGATAAAAATTGATGAAATGTATATAACGTCGATAAATGTTTTGGATCTTTAGTCAACTGATAATATTGTTATGTTATGAATTAATTCCCAATTATTTGAAGTAAAGAACACGCTGTTATTTTAGAGAATCACCAAGTTGTCTTACCTGCCAATGTATAATGCTGGTCTCTAGGTCTCTATTATTCACTTAAGACACTATATGCAATCATATAATTATGCTGAAACCAAGAACCATTACAATTTAAAGTGGATATAACCTACAAGACACCGTCCTAAAAGAAAGAAGGTCCTGAAGCGGAATCTTATACGAATTCGATGTTCAGTCTAGAAAGAGTAAAATCCAGTACTAGAAACAAGTTTGCTGAAATCCTAGAGAAACAAGAGTGGTATTTCCCCACTAGGAATCCGGTAAGTAATAACTCTCTACATTTCACCAATTACAGCAACGCCTGATAGAGAAAGTTCCCAAATAAACATAACAAACATGCTAAAACTACAATATTATTGAACCAAAATTACAGCTGGAAGCTCAAGCTTGGTGATCTAATGTTAAGACACGAACAATCTAATGCAAATGGCGTATAGGATGACAACAAGCTGCCCTATTCCTTGATTGAAGCCAGTCCCAGCTCCGCACGCCTACTCCTGTTCTCTGTCTTTGTGCTTCTTTTTTTTCTTCTCCTTCTTTGCACTTCTTTTTGCATCATCATCAGGTATAACAGAGTTGCCATTCTCTGCATCCTTGTGCTTCTTCTTTTTCTTCTTTTTCTCGGACTTCTCCTCATCTGACGACCCAGAATCGGCATTGGCTTTATCCTTCTTTTTCCTATCCTTTTTTGGCTTCTCACCACTAACATCAACAGCATCGTCACCACCCTCATTTTTCTCCTTCTTCTTCTTCTCTTTCTTCCCAACTTCCACAATCTCAACCTCATCTACCTTCTTCAATTCAACCTTCTCTTTCACCTGCACGTTCACTTCAGCTTCCAAAGAGACCTTAGCTTTCTTAACATCTGGCACAGGGCAACCATCAACCTCGTCTAGTTTGCGCTTACGTCCCTCCTCTCCATCCTCCTTGTGCTTGTGTTTCTTTTTCTTTTTCTTCTCAACCTCGTCCACAGCACTCACCACATTCGTCGGAGCAGCCGGCTGTGGCTCTGCAGCTGCTGCAAGTCCAGCAACCATAGAGTCACCTCCAGTAGGCAGGACAACATTCCGCAACCACTCAGCCGGGGTATTCTCAGTTGGCTTTCCATGCTTATCCAACTTCCCCTCTACAATCAGTTTCTTCTTCATCGATGCCCTCGGTCCCAACCCCCATTTCCTGGGATATGTATCCCTATCCATTACCACCCTCTTAATCCTCGCAACTGTTCCATGGTCGCACGTGGCCATCACCGCAGTTGTCATCTCTGCAATCCCCAAAGCAATTGCCTCACCCTTGGTAGTCATCAAGACAACTTCCTCTCCAACGTCAATATCATTCTCAAACCTCAACAACCCCGGAATCATCAGCTTCGCACCATAACATATAGCATTCACCGCAGAATCCTTCACCACTAATCTCTTATAACTAGTCAAAACCACTTCCAACGGCATAATCACCCTCCTCAAATAATTCTCGTCCCTATAGTTATCATACATCCACTGTGCATCCATGACATCGTGCATTGTAACCATGTTATCCTTCTCCCCCAAAATCCCCGACCTCACTCTCCTAAGTTCCTGCATATGCCCTCCAACGCCCAACAAAAGCCCCAAATGCACACACAGAGTCCTCACATAAGTCCCTGCCTCACATGAGATCCAGAACACAACCAAATGCCTATCAACATCATACTCCAGCAACTTACTCTCATAAATGGTCCTAATCCTAAGCTGTCTCTTCACAGCAGAAATAAGTGGGGGACGCTGAAAAACCGCCCCCGTCAAAGTCTCAAGCGCCCTCGCCACTCTCGCAACCTCAGGCACTTTCGAATGCAATCTAGCAATACAAACATACTCTTTCCCAGCCCCCTGCTGAGATTTAACCAAACGCGTAGCTCGATCAATACAAACAATCAAATTTCCAGTAACTTTCGGGTCCAAAGTTCCCGAATGCCCGGTTTTCTCAACTCGTAAAATGCGCTTAATCCAAGCAACGACTTCATGGGACGAAGGGTTCGCGGGCTTATCAAGATTCAAAATACCATATTTAACATACTCAGGCAAGGGGCGTTTCAAGGGGGAGTAACCGGAGGGGAGGGGAGTGTAGTGCCCAGTACGTACATTCAATTTGTCGTAGTTTTTCAGCAGAATCGGCCACTGGGAAGTGTCAATGGCGGGAGTGTAGCTCTGGGGCTTTATCAAGAAATCAGTGGTCTCCTTTTCATCAGTCGTGGGGTTTATCGGGTCAGATTTTTTAGATTTGTTTTCCTTCTTCTTTGCCTCGGAGCGTGATACCTGAACATCAGCCATGGCTGTGAATGGGTGAAAAGGGAGTGTGAAATGGACAAATTAGTTTTTATTTTTTATTTAAACTGGTAGGGTTTTGGGTGCCTAGAAATGTATTTCTGCTAGGGTTTTGAGCGATGAATGAGAGGGGGAAACGGGTTGATCGATGTAAACCCGAGCCCATTGGTGAAATCCGGACCTAAAGTGTCTTGTATGGAATAACTGAGTTGGAGGGAAATCTCTGGAAGAATTTTTTACTTTTAAGTAAAAATGTAAAAGTTAAAAATAAGTAAAATTGTCGGCAAAACATTCTCAAATTTGTACAGCTCCAAAAATAATTCCACACTCCAGTCACCTTCCCTACAGGCTGCAACTCGCCGATGGAAAAATACAAGAAAAATGCATAAATTAACCGATAACAATTCTGAAATTCTCAAGATTTTAAGGTCTCTAGTATGATAATTACACGGCGCTCAAAATAGGATTCCTGTATTTGGATCTCCTTAAAACCCTTGACAAAACCCATCAATGATCTGAATTTTCCGTCAGTAGTTTTCCAGGTAATTGGTATTATAAAATACTTCTTTTTTCATATTTTAAGCACAACTCGTTATTTATATCTTAATTTTATCCAATCCCTTTTGATTTTGAACCGTATTTTCCCAAAAGATAACTGCTTTTGGTTTTCATTTCAATTTAATTTCCAGTTATATATTGTCCTTCTTGTATTGATTTATTTTTAATATCTTTTAGCCGTACCAATAAAGAAAAAGAACAAATATGAGTCAACCATCTGTGGTTCTTGCTACAGCGAGCTATGATCACACCATTCGATTCTGGGAGGCGAAAAGCGGGCGGTGCTATAGGACCATCCAGTATCCAGAATCTGTATGCTTCTCTAATTTTTGTCCTTCTAGTTTCTCAGCTTTCTTTCTTTTTGTTTTTTTTTTAAATAGTACTTTTCCTTGTTTTAATTGATGTTGTGGTTGAAGTTGTTGGGGTGTGTATATTAGTACTCTCAAGGTTCTGTAAGTTTGATATTTTATAGTATATAATGATGTTGAATTTTATAAAATGTGATCCTAGATGAGTACGGATTACCTTTAGACTATACATTATACAAGATCAAAGTGAAATGTTTAATTTTGAGAAAATGGCTGGCTTTGGCTTTCAGTTTTTCACATCATTCTAACGGAATTTTTAGCGTTTTTCCTTGGTTGCAACACATTGATGATGCTCAACCATCCAGACCCTTTTTTTCAATAAAAATCATATCTGCATACTGCTTGTATTATGCAATTCTTTTGTGATAAAATTTTATATTCATTTGTGTTGGTGACTGAACTCATATCACTTCGGAATAATCTCAAAAGGGTAAGAAAGAGTTTAATAGTAAAAGCCCCGAATCACAGTATCAGGACGGACCGGAGGCTCGACTTATAAACATCATCATTACCCTCTGAAGAGATGTTCCCAATGATGTCATCATCTCCTAGCCAACTATTTTTGAAAGTACACATGTCGCCCCTGACGTCAACACCTCTCCATCCGCCAATCAAGGTACAACAATACTTGTGTAGGCCACAGGCCATCATGACTTAGGCCACAACTATAACCTAGACAGAATCATCAGTTACCCAGCTGAACTCAGGTGGCCAATCAAAAACCTTCAATCAGGCCGATGACATGCATAACAAAGTCGACATTGTAGGCGATGTGACAAGAGGCGACAAATGCTTACGTTGAAATGCTTATAAATAGGGCAATGCTCCCCTCCAAAAAAGGGAACTAATCCAACTCATTGTAATACGCTCTCAAAACAATCTTCTATAAAATCACTCTTTTTACAACATTCCAGCAATTATCCTGTTAAATAAACCTTAAGTTGATCTAATTTTGTGACGTCACTTTTAGTCAACATTTTATGGGTAACGTACTTATTGGTGATTAGTGAATACCATTGCTTCTTTATGTTGTACATTCATGAATATAATGTATATACAACATAACTCTTTATAGTTTTCTCATGTGTTACAGTGGAATCAATTAATAGAGATTCCGCTTGTATGAAATTTACGATTGTGTCCTTAGAACAGCAAAAACAAGGGTAATCTATGAGGATTGAGCATTTTCTTACTTAAATCTGATGCATCCATCTTTTTTTGAACAGCAAGTGAATCGGCTTGAGATTACCCCAGATAAACGCTACCTGGCTGCAGCTGGAAATCCTCATATTCGGTTATTTGACATTAATTCAAATAGCCCTCAGCCTGTACATTTCTGTCTCCTCTTCTGAGTTCTCTTTTTAGATTTTCACTTGTTGCATTCTGCTAATTTTTGTGATATTTTTGTTACCGTGGCAGGTAATGAGCTATGATTCACACACCAATAACGTTATGGCAGTTGGATTTCAATGTGATGGAAATTGGATGTATTCAGGTTCTGAAGATGGCACAGTGAAGATTTGGGATTTGAGGTACGGGAAGTTTAATTTTGATAATTCTCTCTCTTTTTCGATGTTGATTTTAGAGTGTGTTTGAGCCCCATTTTTGTAAAAAATAAGTTTTGCAATAGTGATTTTTTTAAGAATGTGTGGTTCAAAGCAAGGAAAAGTTTTAGGTTTACATGCAAAATTATTTTATTGGAAGAATGTTTGGTTGAAAATGAGTTTTTAGAGAATGGGGGTCAAACAGGGGCTTAATCTTCTCTTTTGCTGGATGATGTAGGGCACCAGGTTGTCAGAGGGAATATGAAAGTCGTGCTGCAGTTAATACTGTTGTGTTGCATCCAAATCAGGTGATCTTTAACAATGTCTTTCTTTATTTTAATGGATTTATATTTTGGCTAAAAATTATGAATTCTTTTAAGTTTGTGAGAAGGGAACTGTTTCCAGATTAACAGTGGTAACTTACAATGCGTTATATGTTATGATTCTCAATTTGGTTTATCGAGGTCCTGTGGAATTAAAACTGGCACTCTCCCCTCTATCATATGTCCTTTGCAGTTCTAGTTACCTGTTCCATGTATTGGGTTTTCAATTATTTTCTTTCTTGTAGATGTATAGGCTATTTGTTAAAGTGGGAAAGTTTTTCCTAGTTAATATTGCTGATGTCTTTCTTGTCCCGTTGTAGAGAAAATTAGTGGGCGAATTGATCTTTCAGGCTGGTATTTAAATGGACACATATTGGTTTGCCACTATCTTCACGTGGGTTTAAATGGAAGATATGGTGACTTAAATAGACTCTAAAATTGCATTTCTTTGGTATTACTATAATGTGTAATCATGTCTCCATGGAAAATTTATTACGTGTCCTAGTGTCAGCTAGATTTAGCATTTTTAGATTCATAAGTTGATACTTTGCCTTATATTCCTTTATTGATTTACAGACCGAGCTGATATCTGGGGACCAAAATGGCAACATTCGTGTCTGGGACTTGACTGCAAATTCATGCAGCTGTGAGTTGGTAAGTTGCTAACGTTTTGCCTGCAATTGTATACGAGTTAAGCATTAAAACTTGGCATTGTGTTTCATTTCTTAAATGATTGCAAGTTTTTACTTGGGTTTAAAGTACATAAACCTCTCCAGCGGTTTATACATTATATAAAAAGATCCTTTGTGAATTTGTATTTCCTGTGTCCTCCCCTTGAATTATCCTTTTCCATAACATACTTCCTCTTGGTGATTACCATCACATGTTACTTTCCAGTGCAAGGAAGAAAAATGTAATTAGCAGAACCACAGGGGTTCATATTGCATAGTTGGCAAACCTGGGGGAGGTAACTTTGATTAACCTTTTGAATAAAATTTGCGGTAGAATACACTTTAAAAGCAAAGCTGTAAGCAGGGTATTTTCTGGAGTTCTTTTCATTATGGGGCAGACTTGACTTGATCATAGTAATTTATCATCTCATAAATTGTAAAGTAATAACTTTTTCTCGTGTGGGGTGGCGGGCAAATTCGATAAATCTTTAAACTATATTTTCAGGTTCCTGAGGTGGATACTGCTGTACGATCTTTGACCGTGATGTGGGATGGAAGCTTGGTAGTGGCAGCAAATAATTGTGGGACATGTTACGTTTGGCGCTTGTTGCAAGGGACCCAAGTAACATTTAGATGCATTTAAATCTTTTCTTTGACATGGGATCTGCAACGGGCAATTTGATGTGATTTTGCACTCTTGCACTCTATTGCAGACAATGACCAACTTTGAGCCTCTTCATAAGCTGCAGGCTCATGATGGATACATTCTTAAATGTCTCCTTTCCCCTGAGTTGTGTGAACCTAATCGGTTAGAATCTAATACCGCCTACAAGGCACTCATCATCTCATTGATTTTTCCATAAATTGTTTTTGGCTTTTCTTGCTTTAATCTTCTCTGAAAGTGGTATTTTGTTATTCAGATGTTGAACCTGTTTCTCTCACTACTTTTTTAAAATGTGATTTTAGGTTTTTGGCTACCGCATCTGCTGACCATACTGTGAAAATATGGAATTTAGACGGCTTTACCTTGGAAAAAACACTAGTCGGTATATATTAGATGATCCTCACTTACCGGCTGCAACAGGTCTTAGAGCATGTTTGGCTAAGCTTAGAAAAGTTTACAAGTTTACTTATAAATAAATAAGAAAATTTTAAAATAAATAATTTTTTTATTATCGATCAAGGTTAGAAGTTACTAGTTTTGACATAAGGTAAGAGCAAATTCCAAAATAATTTTTTTTGCTTAAAGTAAAAGGTGACTAAATTAAGTAGAAGTAACTTCTACAATATTTTTTTATTTTTTTTTATTTTGAAGCTTGGCCAAACATGCTCTTAATTATGTAAATCTGTTCATCGTTCTTTATTGTTGATCTTGATGAGTTTTCAGGGCATCAGCGGTGGGTTTGGGACTGTGTTTTCTCGGTGGACGGTGCCTTTTTAATCACAGGTATTCTTTAGAAGCGTCCCAATATTTATGTAATGGATAGTACTTAGCTATAATCTTGCTTACAATTAGGCTTTTAGAAATACAATGTTTGAAGGTCAAACTATGACATGTTGACATGTTTGGTAAGGAGGATCGAATAGGTCTCGACGCCATTAAGAAAAAAAGAAGCAGCTAAAATCTTGTTAATTATATTGTTCAGTCCCATCTTACAAGCATGTAATCAATGGATAATGACAGCATCCAATTGGGAAAAGCTCTTATATTCTATTAACTCAACTCGGGGAAGGGCCAGTTAAAGACCCTGGTACTTGTTATCCTTTAACGAACTGGTGTATCATTTGCAATTTATTATGACAATCTAATCGACACTAATGTTTCTAACTTACAATATCTTAAATCATAAGAAACTCCGTCAGCAAAATTACGTCCTGATGCCCAAGGTGGTCTGTGAATATGAAACTGTGCTAAATATGATAGGTAACTACACAATTTCATCTTCTTCTTTTTTGACACACAAAATTTCTCAATTATGCAGCTTCCTCTGATTCAACAGCAAGATTATGGTCCATGTCTAATGGTGAGGAAATCAAAGCGTATCGAGGGCATCAAAAAGCAACAGTATGCTGTGCTCTTCATGATGGGACCGAACCTTCTTCATGCTGAACCTAGAGGGCATGTTTGGTGTAGTGCATACTGTGCAGTTCAATGAACGGGATTTTAGCTTCATTTTCATTTTAAATATTGTTCAATATATTGTCTAAACCCTCACCAAACATGCCAAGAATGAAGAATGTACTTCCTCCAGTGCACAGTGAAATATTCTACTGCAATCCCGAGGCTGCACTCCTTACAGAATGTCTCTTACTAGTTAGTTTGATTTCAAGTTTTGCCGGTTCACTTGTATGGTTGTTTTGTGAATATTACATGGTTTCAACTTATTTAACTGTTTAACAGCACAATTAGTTAATGGAAGATGCTATAGGTACAGGGGCTGTTTTCACAGGGAACTGCCAGGCAACACACATGGGGGGTGGGGGCCACAGTTTTCTTTTTTTATGCAGAGGTGGGGCCCTGGCTTTGCTGTGAGTGGCCTGTAAGCCCTGTGAAGAAGGAAGCCTGTACTTGAGGCTTTTTCCTTTTTGGATTGGACTTGAACTTTGTTTTGATGATATCTACTTATTTTCTAGTTCAGTTTATATGCTCTCATTTTTAGGTGTAATGTCAAGNAGCCTGTACTTGAGGCTTTTTCCTTAGTGGATTGGACTTGAACTTTGTTTTGATGATATCTACTTATTTTCTAGTTCAGTTTATATGCTTTCATTTTTAGGTGTAATGTCAAGCCATTGTTATTTGGCTTATGTGGCATTTCCTTTCCATTTTTATTTTTAGTAGGGACCGATGAGGGATGCTCCATCTCTACCACCCCCACCGAACCTGAAAAGACGAAAAAAATTTAAAATTTCGTTCACTTTAAGATTCGAACAATATTGCATACCAAACATATACATTCATACGAATACCATGCAAGAAACTAATGAAAATCTTTTTCCATAAAAGAATCAAGCACAAGCAAGTCATCACACATTTGGGTCAAAGGGCCAGTGTTATATGATTATCCAAGAAATACACTGTAGTCGTTAACTGCAGCTTATCTTGTTATTACCCTAAAGACTCCCCTTTGGCTTTGATGGGATGACCTAGGCAGATTGTTCCGACTAAGAGAACTGAATCAAGATTTGCATGAGAACTGTGAGAATTGCCAATCCCATTGCTGAAGTGAGACCTTCCCACGAGGATAGAAGTGTGATGATGTCTGGAAAAATTTATAGGCCCCGAATGTAAGCAAACTCGCCCAAGAAATAACCACATGTTATGGCAGGAGAAGAAAGCCAAGTAAATGTTTAGTATAGGGTCAGTGGAATTCATATGAATTCATGCATATACCACAAGAGACTTGAGTAGCTGGCCAGTATCTTGCAATTGTTCGCCAAAGGAATTATCGGCTATATGCTTGTCCAGTAACTTATCCTGGTTTAAAAAAAGCAAAAAGAAAAACTGATCACAATAAATTACTGCTTGAGACATGATAAATGTTCTCTCTTTGAAGTGTTCTTCAAAATGACGAAAATATTTGAAAAATAGTGAACATCAAAACTGGGTTCAATAATGTAGGATACACCTTGGCCACGAAGGCATCCCTACACCATTGCGCAACAGCATCATCTGCTTCTGGCAAATCCTTCACCAAGTGCCTCTTGAGGTGCGCATCAACCTGAACGATATAAAACAGGAGGTTGCCTCCAAACGACATTTAACTGCAAACTCATAACTTTTAAGGCCATGCTCGAGGACCGGACAAGGCTTACCACAGAATATTGCCCTTTAAAGAGTCTTAGCATGGTGGGCGCAGGCGAAGTTATAGGAATAGCAACAGTAACATCATAACTGCTGTTACAGAACCCTGAAAATTGCAATGTACGTCAAAATGGTGAAAAAAGGTGAGCATTTCGAATAAATTACAGCACTGGAGGACGAAACTCTGCAAGAAAAAAAATGCAAAATTGGAACACAATACCAAGGCAAATGGAAGTACTCCATTTCAAGTTAGAATAGAAGATGAAAAAAATAGTGCTGTAGCATTGGGTTATTATGAGAAGTTCCATTAAACTTTCTTCAAGATGTTGACGCATCTGATTAAAGATGATGTTAAAAGGCTATATTATGTCAAATTCCTGTACTCACAGATTACACACAGCTGGGGTAGGGGTGGGGAGTTTTGCCAATTTTTTATTCACATGGGGCCCATCCCCATGTGAGAGAAATTCCAAATCCTATAAAAATTCCTGTTAAATATTGTCAATACTCACAGTTTTATTCTAGTTGCACGAGTAATTGCATTCAGCAACACACCAGTACGAGGCAGGTCTATAATTAATCTAAGAGACCAAATGTCGAAAATTCATTTTTATGTCTTCATGACATAAAGAGAAAGTAAGAAATAAAATTACACTGAGAACAACAGAATAGCAGGAGAGGTAATAATTCTTTCATTGTAGAAATAGGCATGTCCAGAAACCTTTGTACGAGGAATCGAGACATTTCTTGGAACAGGCAGTCCTGTTGAGGCTGCAAATTCTTGGGCAGCTAAAAGTTTTGCCTGAGTGAAGTAAGTACCATCAACAAAAAGTGCCAACCAGAAGCCAGAAGGGGAGTGGGAAATCCCTTAACCGTTGAAAACCAAACTGCAATAGAATTCAGGAGAGGAAAAAACTTGTTGTACATAAAATTTTACAGGCGCCCCCCAATAGGGGGCGGCCATGTGTCAATTATGTAAAAGATTTGGTAAAGTTTTATGTACAAGTAGCGTCTCTCTTCAGAAAAATTAGAAGTTCTAAGAAGCACGAAATTGAAGAGAGACACGGTAGCATACACATTAGAAAAAAGATAGACATGCACATACAAAACTAAAAAAAAAAATTGAAATGTTTTCTGTACTAAGATTCGAAACCTATTATCTTATAAAGCAAGATTATTCAAGAACAAGCTATAATGTGTCAAAATAACTACAGAACTATCAAAAGAAGAAACTTTATACTATGACAATTTATATCACCTTGACACCAGCCCACCAATCGATGAGCCAAACAAGCTCCAGCCACAAAAGTTCCCCCACCACTTTATTTACCCTGCGGTTTGTGTTCTTCGACAATGGCCTTATAAGTACAAAACATACTGCCTGCAAAATCCATCCACATGTTCGTTATACGTAAATATGCAAACCTGGATAAAACTGACGACGAGGCCAGAGAGGAAGAAGAGAACACCCAACGGCAGCTGCAATCACCATGATCCCAGTTCTTTTCATGGGATGAAAGGGCCTGCTATGCACCCAAGGAAATATGGAATAGCACGATGTTTGTCCATTGGGGAAACACGAGTTCAAAGCATAACAATTCTACGACAGCACATTGGGGTTACGACTGGAACAAGATTTCTTCTGATAGAAGAGGTAATCATCCGTGCTTTGATCCAGAAAAAGATCTCGTACTTCCTGCGTGGAAGCAACCCGATGAAAGATCACTGAATGCTAAACTTTGGGCTAGGTATCCTGTCATTTGTTTATATCTTGAGTTTCGTGTTTACTATCACCTTCATAGTTCTCATCATATATATTGTAAGTGCAGGCCTCGTGAGAAACTGAAGACATTATTCTATTTTAATGGAAATCTAGGACCAGCTTATGAAAATGGAAGGCCTCAAGCTCAAGCGACGTAAGTTGAATAAGCCTTTAAGATTGTCGCATCTGGCGCAAAATTATCTGATATGACGTCGAGGGATTCTCCATCTCAATAACTCATTTGGTATTGTTTTGTGAAATTTGATTGCCTAGATGGTGATGTGTGCAGGTAAAGAATGGGCATAAGATAGAAAGTGGCTGAAGAATTCGGGTCGAGTCAATAAAGAAGGAAAACTTGGAAAGCAGCGTGCAGAAGATGTGGTCGTAACTCATCTACGCGATTAGGATTATCACCAAGAATTGACAAGTTTGATTTTCTGTGGGGTTATGCCTGGGGACGGGTGGAGTGGACGCATGGAAGATAGTATCCTTCAGGCTGTTTCTTTTGATAGCACAGTGTTAATTTGGACTCACACTATAACAAACAAGATTTTAGTAGTGATTTAGTTTTGTCATTTACAGGATGGGATCTACTTGCTAGATGAGAATGTGCTCAACTATGAAAGCTTGCTTGTTTGCATTCAAGAAGACGAAATTCCAAATCTGATAAACATTCTTCGGGTATTATTACTTACAACCTTCGGTTACTAGTGGAAAGTTTGGGGACTTTATTTATTAAGCCTACCATCTCAATAACTCATTTGGTATTTTTTGTGAAATTTGATTGCCTAGATGGTGATGTGTGCAGGTAAAGAATGGGCATAAGACAGAAAGTGGCTGAAGAATTCGGGTCGAGTCCTAATAAAGAAGGAAAACTTGGAAAGCAGCATGCAGAAGATGTGGTCGTAACTCATCTACGCACTGAGGATTATCACCAAGAATTGGCAAGTTTGATTTTCTGTGGGGTTATGCCTGGGGACGGGCGGAGTGGACGCATGGAAGATAGTATCCTTCAGGCTGTTTCTTTTGATAGCACAGTGTTAATTTGGACTTGACACTATAACAAACAAGATTTTAGTAGTGATTTAGTTTTGTCATTTACAGGATGGGATCTACTTGCTATATGAGAATGTGCTCAACTATTGAAGCTTGCTGTTTGCATTCAAGAAGACGAAATTCCAAATCTGATAAACATTCTTCGGGTATTATTACTTACAACCTTCGGTTACTAGTGGAAAGTTTCATGTCTTGTGACTGATTTTGGTTTTTAACTTCCTGTAGAGAATCAACGAGACAAAAGTAGAATTCAAATTGGCAAATGTTAAGAAGATCTGGCAGAGGTTCTTGTATCGCGATTCTGTTTTGCTCGAAGCTAAAAGGCGAAACGCTACACTTGGTCTTGTCGAGGATTGGGCTGTAAAGTTCTTGCAACTAACTGAAGATGATATCTTTGCTACATTGATTCAGGTATCACGGTCCCCACGTAGCATGTTAGGTAAGCAATATTGAATAGTACTACACATTATAAAATAAGAAAATGACCTTAAATTCTTGTTATCAAGTCACATATTTCTTAAGATGACGGGTCAAGAAGACACAGTTTTCAGCATAAATATCAAACAGTAAGTCCTTCAACCTTGTCGATTAATATTTTGAGTGGTTGTTAAATATTTGAGCAGTTCTTATGCTACAAGTTACATAATGACTCATGGAGACGACAATTTGATACTACGAAAAAGGAGTTCAATTTACCTGGAGAATATGCTTGATAAGAATAAGAATGTAGTAGTTAGTCTTTCATCCCTTGTTCCGAGCCTATTGAACACCGTCACACACCATGAAACATATCTGCTAATAATAAACATGATTAGTTATTATTGTATCACAAATTTTACAAAAAAAACTTATTACATTTATAATTCCACCCAAAAACCCGACATGGAATTTGAAAATTTAACCAAGAGAAATAGCAATTACAAGATACGATGGGATCAAATTAATGTTAGAAAACATTTGGGGCACATTTGATATGCATATGATGTGCAAAAATAAAAGAAAAAATAAATAAGAATTTAATTTATTTTCTAGTTTAGTATTATTACATTTCACCTCCAGAAGAAAGTCATAAAAACATAATACTTTCTAAAAAAATAATTTTAAAAATTATATTTGATAGATTATGTAATTTTTAAAATAAATTTAATTTACTTTTAAGTACAACCAAATATCCTAAGATAATAATCCTTTCTTGAGGGAAATAAAATAGTACTAAAACCCCATTTGCCGAAAAATAAGCCCCAGTTTGAGCTCCATTGTAGTTAGTTTTTGGGGGAAAAAAATGGAACCCAAACAGGGGCTAAATCCCTAAGCTATAAATTAACGAGGAAATATACGGGAATAG
>CAIGRO010045870.1:0-12506 GCA_903798355.1 Fraxinus baroniana
GTGTTGAGTTAGAATTCAGAATTAATGAAGCTTTAGCTACGGTTTTGAGCAGTAGACATCACCACGTTGCAGGCCCTTACTTTCAGGAAAAACAGAATCAAATTTGTTTGCCAGCTGTAGAGTTATTTTAATTAGTTGATTGCACTATTCTAGATCCTTCTTACTCGTATATAAAGCAAGGCAATCTGTAATGATATGGTATTGAATTAAGCTTCATTTTATTCAGTTTTCCAAGTTGGTATCAGAGCCTTACAATGGTCAACACCAATTCCGACAATCAGTCTAGTCCATCTGAGTTTAATACAGCAACAACTGCTCAGGTAGCAACTGGCCAGAACACATCATTTGGCATGAACATTACTCAAACGCCATCAGTGATACTAGACAAAAACAACTTCTTGCTATGGAAAAATATGGTTATACCCATAATCAAAGGGCATAACCTTGAAGGATATTTATTGGGGACAAAGGTGTGTACACCAAAATTTCTAGCAACCCAGACAACCGCTAGTCAGGGAGAATCAATGGAGATGGCTCAAAGTTCAGAGTTTCTGAAGTGGAATTCAGATGATCAATTGCTTATGGGGTGGTTATATTCCTCCATGACTCCAGAAATAACCATGAAGGTCATGGGATGCACGAATTCAAACAAACTATGGATAGCAGTTGAAGAAAGCTGTGGCATACTGAATAAATCACGAGTAATGTTTCTCACTGTAGAGTTGCAAAGAACAAGGAAAGGGACAATGACAGTGGACCAATACTTGACCACCATCAAGCAGCTGGCTGACAATCTGGAAGTTGCTGGTAAAATCATTGATCAAAGTGATTTAATTACCCATGTTCTATCGAGTTTAGATGAGGAGTATACTCCCATAGTAGTACAGATAAGCAGCAGAGAAACTATCTCCTGGTATGAACTATCCTCAGTACTAATTACATTTGAAAGTCGACTGAGCACTTAAATCAAGTCAGAAACAACTTCACCTCACTCAATGTTAACCAGTCAAGTGTCCAGTTGGCACACAACACTGGTTCTAGTTTTGGTAGAGGCTTTAGAGGAACTGAAAGTGGCAGATCAGCAAACTTTAAAGGCAGATCAAGTGGCAGAGGTAGAACTACCATTGGTAGGCAAAGTGAGGCTAGATGC
Source organism: Fraxinus baroniana (assembly GCA_903798355.1). Taxonomy (NCBI): domain Eukaryota; kingdom Viridiplantae; phylum Streptophyta; class Magnoliopsida; order Lamiales; family Oleaceae; genus Fraxinus; species Fraxinus baroniana. The sequence goes on from CAIGRO010045870.1 coordinate 1,151, forward strand.
CCTTGTCAAATCTGCGAACTAAACAATCACACTGCAAGCTTCTGCTACAATAGATTTGTTGAAAGGTACATGGGAGGCAAGCCAGCTAACTCAATTCAGCAGAATTTCAGTGCAGCCCTATCAGCCTATATAGCATCACCTAGAACCCTTGATGACCCAGCATGATATATTGACTCTGGTGCAGGCAATCACGTGACAACAGATAAAGGTAACCTGGATACTATGGTGAAATATAAAGGTAAAGAAAAATTATTTGTTGGTAATGGAGATAGACTAACTATTGCTCATATTGGATACGGGAAAATTTCTGCATCTGATAATAAGTCACTTGAGTTAAATAAACTATTATATGTCCCTTCAATCAAGAGAAATCTGATTAGTGTTTCCCAACTCGCTAATGACAATGATGTGTTCATGGAATTTTATTCTAATTGTTGTGTTGTGAAATATCTCCAAACGAAGATGATCTTGCGGCAAGGAGTTCTTAAGGATGGATTGTACCAGCTCCAGTAATCAAAATTCAAGCCAGAAAGAACCATTTTCGAGTCAAACCTTCTGAATAACTTTCAGTGTTTCTCAGTTAAGTCTAGTAATGGTGAACAACCTTCAATTAAATCAATTCCAAAATCTGAATTTGACCTTTGGCATAGAAGGTTAGGACACCTCTCAAACCATGTGTTAAATCAGGGTTTTAAGTCATGTAATAAAGTTAGCAAATTCAATAAAATTCCTATTTTCTGTGACTCTTGCAAACTTGGAAAATCTCAAGCTCTTCCATTTAATACTTCATTCTTACATACTACTAAACCATTAGATCTCATTTATGCTGATGTTTGGGGACCAACTCCTTTAAATTCAACCTCAGGATTTAGATATTACATAATCTTTGTTGATGACCATAGCAGATTTACATGGATTTATCCTATGAGACACAAGTCAAAAGCTCAAATCGCCTTTGCTAAGTTCAAAAACCTTGTAGAAAATAAGTTTGAAAGGAAAATTAAAACCCTGGAGTCTGACAGGGATGGAGAATTCAGAAGTTTTAGCAAATTAGCACTAGAGTCTGGCATAGAACTCAGGCAATCTTGTCATTTCACCTCAATTCAGAATGGTAGGGCTGAATGCAAGTACATACACATCACAGAGACTGGACTAACTCTCCTAGCTCAGGCTCAAATGTCACTTTACTACTGGTGGGAGTCTTTCAAAGCAGCTATTTACCTAATTAATAGGTTACCTATCCATGTTTTACACCATAAATCACCTTATCAAGTTCTGTTTAATAAAACCTTAGATTATAAACAACTAAAAACCTTTGGATGTGCCTGCTTTCCATGTCTCGGACCCTATCAGAGACATAAGTTCAGTTTTCATTCCCAAAAGTGTGTTTATCTTGGCTATGGTGACTCACACAAAGGTTATAGATGTCTAAGTCCTAGTGGGATAATTTATATTTCTAGGCACGTTGTGTTCAATGAGATAGAATTCCCTTTCAAGACAGGTTTCCTAAACAAACATACTCAACCTCAGCCATGTAATACTGAAATAAGCTACCTTCCATTCATTGATCCTAACAGTTATTCAGATGAGAATACACCTCAGATTGCAGGTTATCAAATGATTACCAGGAGCAAAGCTTATATTTTTAAGCCAAAAATCTATACTACTGTGGCAATGGATAAACTGGTTGCAATTGAGCCAACTAGCACTGAAGATGCTCTAACAAGTAGCTGCTAGTTAAAGGCAATGCAAGAAGAGTATAGCGCTCCTATGAAAAATGAAACATGGACCTTGGTGGCACCTAAGGCTGGAATGAAAATCATTGGCAATAAGTGGGTATTCAAGTTGAAACACGATGCAAATGGAAAGGTGATAAGGCACAAGGACAGGCTTGTAGCCAAGGGCTTCCTTCAAACACCTGGTGTCGACTTCAGTGAAACCTTTAGTCTTGTGGTCAAGGTTGCAACTCTGAAAGTTGTTCTAACTCTTGTTGTTTCAAGGAATTGGCAGATCAGGCAAGTAGATATTAATAATGCCTTTTTGAATGGGAGCTTGACCAAGACTATCTACATGAACCAACCACGAGGTTTTGTCAATAAAAATTACTTTGAGTATGCACGCAAACTCAAGAAGGTGTTGTATGGTCTTAGGCAAGTACCTAGGGCCTGACATGACAAGCTAAAGGATACCCTACTGCAATGGAGTTTCAGACAATCTAATGCTGATAATTCTCTGTTTTTCTTGACAAGGGGAGCTGATATACTGTTTGCCTGATGATATAGTGATTACATTTAATAATGTTCAGCAGTTGCAAGAATTTATGGACAAATTAAACCTCACTTTTACACTCAAGGACATGGGGAATCTGAGACAGTTTCTGGGAATAGAAGTTGAAATAGATGATGATGGCTTATATATGAGGCAAACCAGATATGATATTGAATTGTTGAAAAGATTTGACTATGAAAATTTTAAGGCCAATAAACTCCTATGGCTGCCGGTAAACTGATTTCCAAAATTGAAGGTAAAGTAATGAAAGATCCTACTTCTTATAGAAGTGTAATTGGAGGTCTTCAATATCTTATTCACACCAGACCAGACTTAGCCTTTGCAGTAAACAAGCTTAGTCAGTTCCTTCAAGCTCCAACAGACTCACATTGGAAGGCACTTAAAGAGAGTTTTCAGATATGTAAAGGGTACTTTACACCATTGATCAACCATTCAAAGAAAGGATAGTTTGGACATCACAACATTTACAGATTCAGATTGGGGGTCTTGCCTAGACGATAGAAGGTCAACTGATGGATACTGTGTTTACCTTGGAGACAATTTGGTGTCATGGTGCTCTAAGAAACAACACGTGATTGCTAGATCTAGTGCAGAAGCAGAATACAGAGCCTTAGCCCATTGTGCAACAGAAATAACTTTGATTCAGTCCTTACTTGATGAGCTAAAGATTCCACAGAATTCAATATATGTTATCTGGTGTGATAGTCTAAGTGCAAGCGCTCTAGCATCGAATCCTGTGTACCATGCCCGTACGAAACATATTGAACTAGTTGTGCATTTTGTAAGAGATAATTTGTAAGAGATAAGGTATTAGTCAACATGTTAAGAATTAGCTACATTCCCTCTTCTGATCAGACATCTGATATGTTAACTAAACCTATGTCACAATCAAGATTTCAACTTCTCAAGGAGTGATTGACCACACTCCACCTTGAAGAAGGAGTTAGAATTTAGAATTAATCAAGCTTTAGCTACAGTTTTGAGCAGTAGACATCACCACGTTGCAGGCCCTTACTTTCAGGAAAAACAAGATCAAATTTGTTTGCCAGCTGTAGAGTTAATTTAATTAGTTGATTGCACTATTCTAGATCCTTCTTACTCGTGTATAAAGCTAGGCAATTTGTAATGATATGGTATTGAATTAAGCTTCATTTTATTCAGTTTTCCAACTTGTTGGGAGTGAGATGTTGGTTTTTAGTATTTGGAAGAATGTAACGTTGATGACTAGGAACAAAGTCTTTGTTTTGTTTCTCTTCACAATAAAGAGATCAGTACAAGAGCAATCAATATGCGTGAATTGTGATAGCCAATTGTTTGTTTAGTTTTCACGATGCAGAGGAATAATAAAAACTTTTTGGACAAATAATGTCGATGTTTGGTCGAAGAAACCAGATTTCTTTAAACTTAGTATCAAAAATCACATATGCATCCATTAGAGATTTAGCTCTTGTTTGGTGAGGACTAAAATTAGATTTTTAGTAAAATTTGATAAAAACTGATGAAATATGTGGTGAAAAATTTGTGAATCTCATGAAATATGTGCTTAAAATTACTTGTTGAATTTGAGTTGATTTCAATAGCTAATAAACAAGGGTTTAAACTTTAAATAAGAGAAATATTATTCAATATCATTGGTGTATTTTAAATCCCAATTCAAATATGAGTACACTATGCTAATGTGTCTTAAATAATCTACATCTCATAATCAAACAAAAATGATGCAATTATTCATGTGGTTGAAAGCTCTCCCAAAGAAAAATGATGCAATTATCAGGGACGGCATGCTCTCAACCATTGAACTAAGAGCCCGTCGTGGGAGCCTTCTATTGGATGCCCGCTATATCAAAAACGAGAGAAGCAACACTAGTTTAGGTGATATTAAGTTACATTAAATGAGATGTATAATTAAATATGTCTCATAATTTTATTTTCATTGAATATATCACATAATATCATTTAAACTGATGTTATAGTACTACATATTTGTTTGACATAAGATTTGAGAAGTCAAAATGAGTTTTTGATACTCAAAAATTGCTTTTGGACCCATTTGTCTAATTTTACGAATATATTTCTTTTAGTTAGAAGAATTTTTAGAGAAAATTGGTTCGATAAGACTTCCATTAAAAGTGCTTTCACAATAGATTAAAAATTATTTTTTAAACAAAATTAAAATAATTTTTTTCAGAAAACTCTTCTATTGAAAGCAAAAGCAAAAGCTAAAAGCAAAAAATTATACTAAACAAGCCTTAATTGTGCCGGATAGGATAACATTATTCTTAAAATAAGACCTTTCAAACATTAGAAATGACATTTTGTGAAGGGAAAAATTCAAAAGTCAGATGTTAACTTTGACACAATTCAATTTTCAGGTGTCAAGTTTCAAAATACAAAATTCAGGTATTTATTTATTAATTAAAAATATTTTTATTAATTAATTATTAAATAAATTTATTAAATATTTAATTTTAATATAATATAATAAACTCACCCTACATCCACCACCCCTACCGTTCCAGGGACTATTCCGGCTACTGTTCCGACCACCACTCTTCTCCAACGATCGTTCCAATGACTATTACGACGGTCGTTTCGGTGACTACTCCGATTCTGACAATTATTCCGACGGTCACAGTTCAAAAATTTTATAGGTCACAATTAATTCATTGGTCACAGATTTCAAAATTAATTGATCACAAATCAAAATTTATAGGTCACACAGTCACATATATCCAAATTAATTGGTCTCGATTTTTTTACGGTCATAGATTATATAATTTTTAGGTCACAAATAAAAAAATGGTTAGTCACGGATTATATTTTTAGTCGCAAAATCAAAATCACAAACACTCTTCATCCAGTCACCACTGCCACAACCACCACCACCAATAATAACAATACAACACCACGAACACAACATCACCACCATCAAACGAGATTTGAACGTACCAACCCACCCCACACTCCACGACTGATCAAAAACTACACATTCACGCCGCCAATACCATCGCACCAATACCATCGCACCGCACCCACAGCACACACACCNAACACCACGAACACAACATCACCACCATCAAACGAGATTTGAACGTACCAACCCACCCCACACTCCACGACTGATCAAAAACTACACATTCACGCCGCCAATACCATCGCACCAATACCATCGCACCGCACCCACAGCACACACACCAACCACCATCGCATCATCCAACCACAAACCAACCAGATCTGAACCCACCACACACCACATCTGCAGTCAAACACCACTACAACCAGCATCAACACTAAAATTGGGGATTTCTTCCAGCATTACCACACCCAGTATTGTGAAACAGCCTGTCATGATTGATGCAGTAGATGTGTACGCTGGTGCAGTGGAATTGAAGGCCGCATCTAAACACACGTCGTTTGATTTATATTCAGGTGAGAGTTTAGAAGAGAAAGATGAAGCGGCGTTCGCCAGTTGTCGGAGAGAGTTCAGAACGGATCAGCGTCGCGCGATGCTGCTTTGAAAAGCTGCAGCATCGCTGCCGTTCGCAGCAGCACCTGCGAAGGACAGCGACGCCGCCGTCATTCAAAGCAGCATCGCGATGCAAAGAGACAAGGGAGGGGGAGGGGGCACGAGAGAGGGAGAGATAGAGACGAGGGAATTGAGCGTGAAAAATTAGGGTTAAGATTTTAATATATTACCTGATTTTTGAATAATGAAACTCGGCCCTGATTTTTTAATTCTAATCTTTATACACTTGAATTTTTGTAATTTCCCCTTTGTGAAATTGTCCAGGCCCAAGACTAAGACCAACATCAAGTCCAAGCCCATGAACTCCCTACTTTGGAAATTGAAATGTCCAATGCGTCTCAACAAGCACGAAAGCATATACGCCATGCTTCCCAATTAAAATTTCCAATTGCACAAGTGAGCTGTTTAACCCCAAACTCAGAGTTTAACCTAAAATATGATTTCTAGTTCCAAACCATGGGGACTGCACGTTTTCTACTACCCAAATTCAAGAAAGCCACTTCCCCATTTTTTCGTGATCTCCGCCAGTTTTCGTCGTCCGCCGCTCTGATCCGACGTGCTTGGACTCTCTTTCCGGAGGAGCCCGATTCAGATGACCAGGATGGCGGAAGCTCCGTTTACAGGCGCGCACTCAAGTACCAGCGACCCATCACCATTCAATACGATGAAAACTTGCGCAACTCTGTCAGCTTAATTGGTACTATAGACTACCCTTTCAAAAAATGCAATGCCACCACAGGACATTTTGGCGTCCATACTATTCTCAATGTCAAAAATTCCCCTGGCTCGTACCGTGACTTGAAGTAAGGATTCCGTCAATATTTGTTTCTGCTTATAGTTTAGTTTAGTTTTTATCTTTATTTTTTCTGTGTGGGCCGTGCGCTGGGTATGTAGCGGTTTATGCTAGCGATGGACGTAATTGTATACACATTGTACAGGGTACTGCTGAAAATGTGGAATGAAATGGCGGAAATATCGGTCCAGCATCTGAAGCCAAACGATTTAATATATGTTTCAGGTTATCTAGGATGGTATACCAAGTTGGAAGAATATGGGAGGTGTATCCGTTATCATGAGGTTTGAAATGCTATTTTCATTAACAGTTATCAAGTGACTGGCATAGCTTTTCTTTGTGCAAGATATATCTACTTCTCCCCCTAATGGAACACTAAAACAGAGCAATGCAACTTGAATTCGGAACCTTACATTATTGCAACCTAGTTGTTAATTCTTTTTATTCATGAACCGAGGCTATGTTGCCAAATGCCAGGATGCAATACTTCTATGAGTTGTGCCCTCTTGCTTTTGTTTATAAAGGAATTCTATGTTAATGTAACATGGAGTGCTTATATTGTTGGAGGGTGGTATTTGTCCTTAAAATCAAGTTATAGGAAACATGTCTTGTACTAAGGAACCAAGGATATAGCTCTCATTCCTACAGAACGTATATTAGCAATGTTGTTCTCAATTAAGCCCTTGTTTGATAAATGTTAAAATTAGATTTTTAGCAAATTTTGATAAAAGTTAATGGAATGTGTGGTTGAAAAGTTGTGTATCATATGAAATATGTGGTTAAAATTAATTATTGACTTGACTTAGATTTTAATTAGATATTTTAGTGGTACCAAACAATGCCTAAGTGTTACTTCTCATCTTGCTTGAGTCCACTTGTGTTTGTACAAAATTTACTTATTGTTAGGTGGAGTTAAAATGGAGTCTCTAATTGAATTCAGAAAAGAAGTGAGTTTCAAAATACCAGTTACAAGGCTCAAATTTCATATCGTCAAACGTATTGGAAGTGTATTCTATTAGTTTATGACTTTATGTTACTTTTTTTTATCAATACATTGAAATAACTTCTTAGTATCAATTTATATTTTTACTAGTCATGAATCAACTTAATATATTTCATTATTGTTACTTTTTAAGAGTTAATAGTATTGGTTATTAGGAACTGAAGCATAGTATAAAATTTAATTATCAACAAAAACAAAAAGTAAATAAAGAATGAAATACTATCAAATATATGTTATTATCTTATATAAAGTCACAGAAGTATATATTATTATCTACACTCGTATTATTCATAACTAATTCACTTATATGAACACACCAAATCATCCTTGCCCAGCCCAGAGTCATAGATGGGATGGTTATTCATTTGGGATTATTCTATATTTAGAATGATTGGATCAACTGCTCCGGCTTAGCTGCTTGTTTTAAATTTCTCTCTGCAGGATACATTTGTTGATATATATCTATTTTTTAAATTTTTTATATGTAGGTTCAGGTTAAGGAGATAAATCTTGTTGCTCAAAATGGTTTGGCCCCAGCTATTAAGAAATCAAAAAAATTGGAATCGGGAGGTAGATAACTTCCTTCTCTTTTTAGCTTTGGTGGTAATGTCAGGCTTCTTAGAACCCTTTTGACATTGCTTGCCACTAATATGCTGCATAATAACAGTAAATTGATCAAAACATTTTGAGCTATTAAGGTAAAAGTAGTCCATTGAAGATATGACTTGCTGGAAACCAGACTTCTTTGACACAGTTCTACTGACCTAAAGATTAGCTTTTCAGAAGTAAATAATCATGAAATTTTTTAGCCAAGAGTTTTCATTTTCATGTCAATATTCCTTTCGTTTTCCTTTTCTTTTTTCTTTGGTGCTCTCCACCAAGCAGCACTTGAGCTAGAACTAGATTGTTACAGGTTTTTGTTTCTTTAACTTAATGGAAGCGGCAAACAATTGCTAATTTAGAGTAGCACAATTGATTCATGGGCTAGGGTTTGTGATAAATGGATTTTTGATCAATTTGCAGATTCGACAGTAGATTATGCACAGAAGAAACGAGACAGGCTCCATTTATGGCAAGTTTTCCTTGCCAACCCTAATGAGTGGTGGGATAATCGGAAGAGTAAACCTCACCCAAATTATCCAGACTTTAAGCACAAGGATACCAGTGAGGTCCTTTGGCTCCAGGAGAATGATCCTCCATGGATCAAACAACAACTCCAATTGTACGATACTAGATTGAGGGAACAGAGTCCAGAATACACATTAGTCCCCATTGGTTTATGAGGGAACATAAGGAATTGCAACTCAGATACAGGGATCCAAGTATGAAACTGTGAATTAAATATACTCTCCGTCCAATTGTTTCCAATAACTTAGATTGCTGCAGCACGAGGCATTTCTGATGTTGCATTAAGAAGGAAGCGACTTTGTGTTTCAAACGAAATATCCCAGCCATAATTAGGTATTGCAACTTCAAGCCGCAAAGAAGAGTCCGTAAAGGAACATACACCGGCCATAATTATGGTGTTGCACCACATAAAGAAAAGCTCATCAGCTCATATTCTCCTTGATATCTACTGTACAGAGTTTACTTCAGGAAAAAAAAGGTTACACAGGTTAGTGACATGGTGTTGCACTGTATTGTATTTACAAGTCATACTTTTTTACCTCGACTGAAAATTGACCATATGATATAGTTTTATGGAGGTTTTTGAAATATTCTGAGAACACGGGTAGCAAACTCTGTACAGTGACAAGAAATTATACTTGGAACGAAACATGTATATTGTTTCTTCCTTCTATTGTTTATATTATGAAACTCTATAAATTAATAAGGATAATGCTATATGTACGGAATTTTTTTTTACCTAATCCTTTATCAATTACTCACAATAGGGGGGGTGAGGCCACATCTTGTGATTTTTTTATTCACGCGGCGTTGTGTGCATGTGAGAGGGGGTAAACAATTCGGTACATTAAATTATGTACAAACATCTTTACCCAATTAATAATCTCTTTTATGTAAACAAAAAATTTCTCGGTTTTAATTTGGCCAAGGAAATGAATTTTGATAATATCAATATGTCAGATAAAATTCTCTTATATGGATATGTGGTTTCACTACAATTACAATGGCTCCCTACGCTTAATAAACACTCCTCTCCGCGTTGAAGTTGTAATAAGCCGCCAGATAAATAACATTGTCTAACAGCTTGGCCGAACAAACCAAGGTGTGAGCACAAGACAATGACTCATAACAAAAAACACAATAGAGCCCAATCTTGTTATTAAAGTGAAGATATGTAGGTCTTCTAAGGTGTTGGTTATGCATGTTTAGACGTGCGGCTTTTTGTTTGACAAGTGATTTTTATTGTTTTGAAATTCAGTCCAAACCTAGATCATGAATATAGATTTCTCGTCCATAAACAAAGCATTATTGATTTGGGAGATTTATGATTTTGATAATTATGCTTTTGTTGAAAATTTTGAAAATATGTTTGAAGTTCTTATAAATTTTCAAGATATACATTATTTTATCTATTAAAATAGTATTAAACATAGAAAAAGGCCTTAATACACACATCTAAGGCTTGAGACTTGACCTTCATGCATTGTCATGCCTTGTGCCTTTTCAAACGTATGATGAATATGAATTGTTACAAGGTCTGAAACGATTATGAGGTATAATGTTATTAATATTTTGAGGGTTCTTTTATAAAAAAAACGCATTAATACACAGGGGCGGGCCTACGTGAGACCAATGGGGGCCGTCACTCTCACTCAATTTTCAGATTTTTCAATTTTTCTTCAGATTTTTTTTTTAGTTCTTTGTCCAGGTTTTTTTAGGTTTTCAGATTTTTTTTCAAGGTTTTTTGGTTTCGCGTCACTGAACTTCCTTCCTGGGTCCGCTCATATTAATACGTCTAGACACATCTAAGGCTTGAGACTTGACCTTCATGCATTGTCGTGCCTTGTGCCTTTTCAAACGTATGATGAATATGAATTGTTACAAGGTCTGAAACGATTCTGAGGTATAATGTTATTGATACTTTGAGGGTTTTTTTATAATAAGCTCCAAAGTTAAAATAAAGGAGTGATTGATTTGCATCGTACACTAGCTTGTTAAAATCAAAACACTTAAATATTTCGTTTTATTTATTTTCTTATATTTTTTAACCAACTCAAGTTACTCTTCATCTTCTTCAAATTAATTTTCGATATGAGAAGTGCTAGGACAATGCAATAAAACCTTGAGTATCTGGTTATTCTAGTAATTTTCCCAGTCAACGGGGACATGTTGGCACACCCTTTTCTTCCTCCGACAACTCCAATCAGTGGCATAGCATTCTCAGTTACTTTTACACTAGTTTCTGGATTTTTTTTCCTGTTTCCTTGACCCACTAGTTCCGTCTCCACTACGGTCATGCACCTTCACTTATTGCTTTTGTATCAACCACAAACATGTCCTCATCAAGAGTTTAGAGATTCCACACAACCCAATTACTTTAATTAGGAGTGATTTCCTATCCATGGTGGGTAGGATAAAACATGCTCAATGTTGACTTCGACCTATAACTTTTGACAATTCAATGTTGAATTGTCAAAAGCTGTAGATTTGATCGTTTATGTGGCGTTGTCACATCAACGGTGGATATGATAACTCCAACTCATCATGAATATGAGATCCTTTCTTTCACTATTCCAGTATATCCAGGCGTAGGATCGTAGGTGAGACTGATTGTTCT
>CAIGRO010045891.1:0-10163 GCA_903798355.1 Fraxinus baroniana
GATCCGAGACTTATGCGAAGAACTGGGGATAAGGAAACACTTCTCCTCGCCTCACCATCCCCAAGCTAATGGCCAGGTAGAAGCAGTCATAAAACCATCAAGCTCACTCTGAAGAGAAAACTGGAGACCTTGAAAGGGGCCTGGGTGGACGAGCTCCCTCAAGTCATATGGGCCATCAGAACCACTTGCAAAACCGCAATTGGAGAAACTCCGTTCTCCATGACTTATGGAACAGAGGCCATGAGCTCGGTGGAGGTCGGCTTTTGCTAATGTGTGCATCAATGTAGGACTTACAAATGTGAGAACTATTGGTTGTTTCTACCCATAGACTAATAACTTGATGTGGAGTAAACTTGATAGGGCTATGGTGAATGATGCTTGCATACAAGAGGGGTTTAACAGTCTTGCTAATTAATGATGCTTGCATAGAAGAGGGGTTTAACAGTCTTGTTAATTATCTACATTCAGGACGCCTCTCCGACCACTTATCATGTGTTGTATCACTTTTTGGTCTTGATAGAAGTAAGAGGAGGTAGTTTAGGTTCTTTAATATGTGGACCAACCACAATAGCTTTCTTGAGGTTTTACATAATGGTTGGAAACTTGAGGTTAGGGGAACAAAGCAATTTATTCTATGTAAAAAGTTGCAAGGTCTAAAGGTGGAGCTTAAGAGGCTTAATAACAAACATTTTTCCTGCATTTCCACTAGGGCTGGAATGGCTATTTTGGCTTTGAAAGAGATACAATTGGAATGGCATGATGATCCTTTTAATGTGGAACTTCAAAGTAGAATTGCAAGTATAAGGAAGAAAGCTATAGATTTTTGTGAAGTAGAGAGGAGTTTTTACTTCCAACAAGCTAAATGTGAGTACTTAAAGAATAGTGATAAGTATACTAAATTTTTTCGTTCGATGGTAAAACAGAATGCTAAGAGGAACTTCATTGCAATGGTGTGTAAAGGGGATGGTACTTTTACCTTTTCTTTGGAGGAAGTGGCCGACGAATTTGAGGTTTTATGGTGATTTGTTGGGGAAAAATAGTCTAAGGTGACCTGTTGACATTGATATCTTAGTGGGTGGATCCATGTTATCGAATGAGCATGTTTTGACGTTAACTAGGGACATTTCTGAGCAAGATAAGATGCATTATTTTCTATTGGAGATGACAAATCACTAGGCCCAGATGGAATCTCATCTTGCTTCTTTAAGAATTCTTTAATTCTAGATCGCTTTTAAAGCAAACGAATTACACTATCATTGTTTTAGTTCCCAAGGCAAACCATTCAAATTCCGTTAGAGAATATAGGCCTATTGCATGTTGCAATGTGTTTTATAAGGCTATTACTAAGATCATTGCATCTTGTTGGGTCCTATTCTTGGTTCAATTATTGATCAAGCACAAGCCACATTTGTGGAAGGTAGAAGCATGGTGGAGAACATTCATCTCGTTCAAGAGCTTCTCAGGCAATACAACTATAAAAGGGTTGCTCCTAAATGGCTTCTTAAAGTTGATTTTAGGAAGGCCTTAGCTTAGAAGTGTGTTTGAAGACCTTAGTTTTCCTACAAAGTTCATCAAATGGGTGATGAAGTGTATTACCACGTCTACTTATTCCATTGTGGATTCTTTAAGGAAATGAGAGGGCTTTTTTAAGGTGACCCATCATCATAAATCTTCTCGACTTCCATGGACTGCTTGTTGAATCTACTAAGGTAGTTCTTCAGTGATTCAGTTTTCTTTTATTTAATGTTTACCAACCGTTCTTTGGGTGTAGTTCTTGCTTTCGAACCCATAAATTGGGCAAAAAACTCCATGACAAAGTTATTCCAGTTTTTTATAGATCTTTGATGTAGCCTTCTAAACCATCTTTAGGCCTTATCTCCCAAGGTGAGCAGGAAAGTATGACACATTATGGCATATCCAGCTCCTTGAAGCTCCATCCAGGAAGTATATTTGTCCAAGTGGCTAAAATGATCCCCTTCCCCATCATACCCAGTTAGTTGTGGCATTTTCAACTTTTTAGGTAGGGGTTCATCAAGGATGTCCTCAGTAAAGAGAGAATGACACTTCGTGAGATATTCACCCGTATTTCATTTTCCTTGGCTTCCAGGTCGGCGATGTGTTTCTTCAAGGCACTCATTTCGAGTTCTGATCATTCTACAAAATGTTTGGCATAAGGTCCATCATGCCTACTCACAGGTGTGAGAGAATGTTGAGAATGCTGTTAGTTCTCCTTGCAGTTGTAGGAGAACTCCTGATTTCTTCAATTTGACTTTTGGAAGATTCTCCTCCTGAGAACTGAAGGGTCCTCCTGGTCAGAGGTCATTTGGTTCTTTCCCTGTGTGGAGATTCCACCTCAATATCTTATGATGGGGCAGGAACTTGGTTTTGTTGCAACCTATTGACAACATTGGTCAATTTTTCGATAGTTTCTCTCATTGCGGTCATTTGAGGATCAATAGTATCTGTTTGACCTCGCCTTCTCCAAGCATTTTGTGGATGGCTGGTTTGTTCAGGATGATTATGAGATTGATTCCCAAATGCTGAGGAATCATCTATATTGATATTTCTTTGTAGGTTTTATAGAGAGATAGGGCTGTTTTCAAGTTGGAGGCCATCCTTCTAGCGCCAATTTGTTGATGTCGAAAATTATATAGACAAAAATTCAAGCCAATTTAGTGGAAAAATAAAGACTTCATTGATAAAGAAGGATCATCACATAGTTGATATAATGATTTCATTCTGCTTTCTAAGGGGATATTTGAAATATGACAAAGTGTTAGAAAGAATTGTACTATGAAATCTTGTGTTGTCCCCCTTAGCTCGTGCTATTCTTCTCTTTATAAATAAAGCCCTTTATGTACCTGTCTTTTACCCATCTTGTCAGCCACAGTGCCGAGCTGAGAAAGTACACTTATTGTCATGTTTAGATTAGTTAGCGAGCTCGGCCTATCAAGTCATTATGAGTTAATCTCAAATGTGGTCCCCAATAATTAATGAATTACTTAGGGAAGGAAGCTAAAGCATCTCATCGGTGTGAATAGTGAGCGATGATGTAAGATCTGCCATGTGTCGTAATTCTGTAGATAGTTTGTACAATGTGTAGGGGATTTATAATCATTATGCTCCCTTAAGCCTCAAATAACTATATAACCGAGCAGACCTTACATTTCCGAACTCACATTAGCACCGACTCCATACATATCGATCCGTATTTTGTCGACCTCCAAGGTCGGTCATAAACAGATGTAATGTTTTGAGTGACCTTTTGCCCAAAGTTAACTTTGGTGGAGATGGAGTAGTGGTAATGGTGATGGAGTGGTTGAATTTGAATAAAATGATTAATTTTAAGGTTTTGATCGATGTTTCATGACTTTTTTTGAGGTTCTGTCTCTTTTTTGAATTTTTGTATCTTTTTTTTTTTAATTTACGTCATTTTTGGAAATTTTTATCACTATGACAAAAATCAATTTTCGATAAAGTGATATTTAACTTTATACAGTATTTTTTACTTTTAAAAAACTTTTTATATGATTAATGGTTAGCTGAGTTGGTATATGATGGTGGCGGTGAATTGACTTAAAGATGCTTGACATTTTGATTAGTGTGTTATCAATAAACTGATTTAAAGATATTTTACGGTGAACGGAGAAAAAGGAGGGACGGTGGTTGTGTTACTTTTTTTATTTCCATTATTTTATTAAACTGATTTTAATTTAATTAGTGTTTTGTCATTTTTTCTAAAAAAAAATGGAAATTAATTTTAAAAAGTAACATTGTATCACTTTTTTATGAAAAAAAATACTCCCACAATCTTTTTATATGATTAATGATTTTGCTGAGTTGGTAGATGATTGTAGCAGTAAATTGACTTAAAGATGCATGGAATTTTGATTGATACTTTGTGAGCAAACTGTGGAAAGAGAAGAGACGGTGGTCGTGTTAATATTTTTTTTTTTGTTATTTTATTGAATTGATTCCAATTTAATTGTTGTTTGGTCACTTTTTTTCTTACTTTTTTTTTGAATTTTTGTCACTTTTTTAATGTTTATCACCTTTTTTCTATCATTCTCTTGAATTTTTTGTCACTTTTTGAGTGACAAAAATCATTTTTTTTTAATAAAAGTGATATTAAAAAACTGTTCTAAAATGCTTGCATAAGGGGCGTTAAGACTCGAAATTTGGGCAAAACGTCTCGTTTCGCACCTAAATGCATTTTTTTTCAATTCTTAAACAATTGAGTTTTTTCCTTCCTCTCTTTCATTTTCCTTGGGCGTGCTTTATAAGTTTTTTTTTTCTATTTTTTTTCCTTTTTAAAAATCTTTTATTCGACTTTAGCTTATTAATTTAAAAAAAAACCCCCCATTTCATTTGTCGTTAATTTCAAGTTTTTAAAAGATTTTATTTGCACAAAAGTTAAAAATGATTTTTTATAAATAGTTAAATAAAATTTAAACTATGATATTATCCACATTATGTATTATAATCTTGGGACTCGTTATTTTTGTTGCAAACTTCAAAAACATGTATGAAGTTCCTATAAATTTATTAAATAGGACTCGTCTAATTGAATATTGAAATTATGAAAAATATTCTAATTTTTACATTTCGAAAACTTAGAAACAGTATAATTGACTAATATTAGGAATTATTAAATAAATATAATATTTTATAATACTAGATATTTTATATGTGTTATTTTAATTATGAAATGATTTTTTAAATGATTGAAAATTTAAAATAATATTAAAAATAAGAAAATGTTTTCTTATGCTTAAACCTCGCCCCAGCTTAGTCATGTCAATGAGTAGAGCCGAGTCACGAGCCAAAAATTGAAGCCCGGGCTCGGTTCTAGCCAAAAATGTTTGAACTTTTTTTTGGTAAAAAAATTTCGGCTCGGGTTTTTTTTGTGTCACTCTAAACTTTTTTTAAAGAAATTAAAATTTGTACAATTTATACGTACTATAAATTAAATAAAAGTTAAAACCCACTTCCTTTATCCGTTAATAAAAAAAATAAAAAACAACAGGAAAAAAAATTAAATGTAGGCTGCTATTTAAGTGCCTGCAAAAGTGCAGTAAGACATCTATTTTAGCCGCCTTTTTTAAAAAAATTAATTATTGGGATTGACTCGTACGGGCCGTCGACCCGGTCCTACTCGGATTTTTTTCGGGTCGAGCTCGAGCTACCTGAGTCATTTTGCCATCCCTACCTAAGCTCGCTTAAACTTGTAAGATTTGAAATTTTGCCTCCAAGTCTAACCACGTTTTACACTTTTTAGAATAATGTTGAAAAGTGACATTTAATTTTATACAATATTTTTAACTTTTAAAATACTTTTCATATGATTTTTCAAAAAATTCTTAATTTTAGGGGTATTTTTGTAAGTCTTCTCGGTCCAAATTAGAAATCTAAAGCTTAAAAAACATGTCCTGGCATTAAAACTACTATCTTAATTGTAGAGGTGGCAATGGATTGAATAGAACTAGCATATGAGCTCACCACCCATCTCAATTTGACTCATTAGATGAGTTAGACTTAGCCCATTGGTCAATGAATCGTGCATGATCATGCATGAGTATTGTTGCGGGCCTGTAACAGGCCCGCCACCTCACATGCCATGTGTCAGGAGGGGGTGTTTTGCACGGCGTCAAGTGGTAACCGAGGCGATTACGCATAGGACGAGCTGACTGCATAAGCTGAAGCGATTACACTGGGGACGAACTGGACAGATCCTAGCAAAGGAACCGAACTAATCCGCGATACACTGTGGATGCAAATGCCTGTATTCCGTTTCTACGACTCCACTCATGCCTCATCTCGCCCCAAAGAAGATCTCTTATACAAAGATCATCCCAAAGTTAAATCCCTGACCGATGGGACGTATGACAAGACCCAAACGGTCAATTTAGCTACTTTTGTCAGAAACATTCAATACCAACCATCCTATGGAAAGACAGATTGACACCTAGGATAGGACGAGCCCTGAGGATCTGATAACACGTGTCTCCTCATCCGACGACTCTCCTCTTCCCATCCTTGGTATAAATACACCCTACTTGTACCTGAAGAAGGATTCAAATCCCACTCTCTCCAATAAACATAGCAAACCTGATTAACATTTCTCTCCTCCACACATTAGCACCTTTATCATTATACATTTCTATCAACCATTTTCCCGGCAAGTGTTCCACCGTTCGGTGAGCTATTTTTCGGTTGAACATAAACTGACTTGACCATCGAAGTGCTCGCGGTCGCTCTTAACCCCTTCAGGAAAGGCCATGGGTGACTAATGTCATGCTACATGTGCAGGGAAGAGTTGAATTGAAGACTTTTTCTGTTAGCCACGTCGGAACCATTTTTCGAGGTCAACAAATTGGCGCCGTGTATGGAAACTTACTTAAACCACTAGTCTTTCCACTCGAAAAGCTTGTTCAAACATTCGGTTGATATCCTTCCTTAAAAAAGGAAAGAATCAGCTGAATGCAAGCTCTGCAAAGAAGGAAATATCCGTCACTTCGGACCATGAGCTCCAGTGACAAAGATATGAACCCCAGGAGAACAAGGAAGATCTCTGAAGAAGAGATTTCTTAAAATGTGATGCATCATCAGTATCACAGGGGCAATCGGACAACCCAACTAACTGTCGAAGTGGCTACTATGGCTGCAAATATGAGGAATATCGTAGCTCAAAATGCTGCCATGCAAGATCTCTTCATGCAGGTACTGAATCAATGTGGTTTTCAAGCCCCACAAAACCCTCAACAATCAGCTAATAGACGAACTAAAGCAGAATCAAGCAGGAGGACTCATTTTGGTCCCCAGGGCGAAGCCCCCATTTAAAGAAAAGTGAGAATGGACACTTCCAACTACACTCCCGCTTCCAAAGCCCCTGCAGGAGAGGACAACTTCCCCTCGGAATATAAAAACAGCCCCAGAGGTCTGCCATGTCTTTGATAGAATTGGGTGGGCACCTAGAAATAAGAACCAACCCACACATCAAACAGCTCTCACCATCAGGAGTGTACGCAAGATCGAACTCAAGCTCCTCCACCTCGAAATTGGCAAGAGAGGCGAAATGCGGTAAATTAGAGGGATAGAGGCGAGACTTCTCAGCATCCGCCTCTCCCTAACAACGGATGGTAACATCTTTGATGAACCGTATAGGTCATTCGAACTAGACGATGATAATGACAACCTGTCCTTCTCCAGGGAACTCCACACCTTTCCGATGTCCCATAACTTTGTCCCTCTAAAAATTCCTAAGTATGAAGGAAAGGGTAACCCGGAGAAGCACCTCAACAAATACAAAATCCAAATGAGCCTAAGAGGTGCCTCGCCAGCCTTGAACTGTAGGGCTTTCCACCTAACTCTTGGCGGTGCTGTTGAGGTGTGATACAGCAAATTGGCACCTCTTAGCATAAGAAGCTGGCCAAACCTGAAGAAGACGTTTCTGAACTAGTATCTTTCGAGGAAGGTGGGAGAGGCGCCAATACAGCGCCTGCAAGACATAAGGCAAGCAACAGGGAAAACTCTGAAGAGCTACCTCGTCCATTTCACTGATGACATTACTTACTGTGAACAAGTGACAGATAAAGAGGCACTTTCAGCTCGGCAATGAGGCTTAAACATGAATACTTTGTTTTGGAGGGATGTCTGAAGCAAAAACCCTTCAACGTATGACAAATTGGTGGAGATGATAAAAGTTGAAATTGTCAACGAGGAGATGATTGACCATCGAAATAGAGCCGCCCAGGGATTCCCACCGCCTCAGAGGCAAATTAGAAAAGGACCTACCGCCCAGATAGTGAGCCAGCAATGGACTCAGGCCGGACATGCTATAGCTTCCACCTCGAGGCAAGCATTGGCGACTGCCACGTTGAATGCAGTACCTACCATGACCTATGAAAGCGCTGGCCCCAGCGTCAATAATCCAACAAGGAACACTGGATGACCCTCAACCTCTAGAAATAGAGGACGAGGCGGAGCGCCTTGAAATAGGTCCCAGGAGGTTCTGTGGCCTTACTGCACTTTTCATCGCTACTACATCCGTGACACGAGTGATTGACGAGATACGAATCGACCCTCAAGCAATCCTATCCATGCAAGGGATAATCGTTACCAGAATAACACCCCCAGGTACACCTCTTCACGAAAGGGAGAAATGAGGCAACACTTGCCACACAATGATAGAAATGATGATAGTGAAAGGCCCCGAAGTGGGAAACATCCCAGAAGGGATTCAGCTGCTTCCAACGAACAACGGCCCATTCAAGAAATTGATACTATAATCGAAAGATCCCACGTAGGAATTGAATAAAAAAATGCTCAGGGGAACTATATCAGAGAGGCGATGAGTCCGCCCATGGCAAGTTATATAGTAAGCCAATGTTTTAGGGGGTAGAACTGTGGAGCCTATTACATTCACCCAGAAAGATGTGGCAGGTGTGAACTTCCCACACTGCGACACCTCAGTAGTTAGAGCCATGGTAGCCCGCAATGGGCTGAAATGAATGCTGGTGGTTAATGGCAGTTCAATCAACATCCTGTTCGACTCTACTTTTGATAAGATGGTAGTAGATCATACACTAACACCAATGACTTCACCTCTCTATGGATTCACCAAAGACAGCATCATCTCTAGAGGTAAAATTACTTCAGTTGTTGAAATGGGGGCTCTGCCCCAGTTAGCACACCACTTCATGAAATTTTTAGTTGTTGATCGTCGATCTGCCTATCACGGAGTTCTAGGAAGACCAGCACTGAAAGAATTATGGGCAGTCACTTCTATCCATCACCTCTGCATAAAATTCCCAACAGAAAGAGGAATTGCCACTGTTTGGGGTGATCAGATAGGATCTAGAAAATGCTAACTCAATTCTCTAAGGAAAACAGAACGGCTAGTTAACATGGTATCGGACACTGAAATGTTAGAGGCCCCTGAAGAAAGGCTACCTCTGACGGTAGATACTGTCATGGCATAGGCCAGGCCTAAAATTTCCTTGGAAGAACTGGATCCCAGGATAATTGAATCCGAATCCCAAAGTGCCCCAATGGAGGAACTAGAAACATTCCCAATAGATCCACGGGATGCGCTCGGCAAAGAATTAGGAGAAGAGGCTAAGGAAGAATTGAAAGACTTCCTACAGAAAAATGCAGACGTCTTTGCATGGAGACACGAATATATGGTTGGAATAGACCCTAGAATCAGCTGCCACTATTTGTAAATTGATCTGAACTGCACCCTATATAGGCAGAAGAAAAAAGCTTTGAATGTTGAAAGGTATGAGGCCTTGAAGGAAGAGGTAGAAAAGCTCGTCAACAATGGCTTCATCCGTGAAGACAACTATCCGAAGTGGATTTCAAATCCTATTCTTGTAAAGAAGCACAATGGCAAATGGAGGGTTTGTATTGAATTCTCCAACCTAAATTAGTCTTATCCAAAAGATAGCTTTCCACTTCCACGGATCAACAAGTTAGTGGATTCAACCGTCGGGTACGAACTGTTAAGCTTCATGCATGCCTATTCCGGCTACAATCAAATCCCCATGTTCCCAGACGATGAGGAGAGCACCTCCTTCATCACCGATATGGGGCTTTAATGCTACAAGGTGATACACTTTGGCTTGAAAAATGCTGGGGCCACCTATCAGAGGTTAGTCGACAAAATGTTCGCTGATCAGCTCGATAAATCTATGGAAGTTTATGTTGATGATATGTTAGTTAAAAGCCTCTAAGCTGAAGAACACATCAAGTACCTGGAGAAAACTTTCCAAATACTGAGAAGATACCGTATGAGGCTGAACCCTCTAAAATGTGCATTCGGTGTAGCCTAGTGTAAATTCTTGGGTTATATTGTAAATCAAAGGGGAATTGAGGCCAACCTAGGAAGATCAAGGCTCTGATCGAAATGTGATCATCACATAAGCCCAAAGAGGTGCAACGGCTCACTGGCAGAGTAGCCGCACTCAATCTCTTCATCTTAAGGGCCACTGAAAAGTGTTTGCCCTTCTTCAAAATCCTCAAAGGAGGGAAAACATTTCAATGGACCTCGGAATGTGAAGGGGCATTTCAAGAGTTGAAAAATTGCTTGGGACGCGCACCCCTCCTCAGCAAACCAAATGAAGGAGAACCCTTATTGCTATATTTGGCAGTGGCTGAAGATT
>CAIGRO010045899.1:0-14219 GCA_903798355.1 Fraxinus baroniana
CTGTTTAATTGTAAATGTGGAATTTAGGTGAAAATAAAAAGGTGGAAAACCAAAAACTAACAAAACAACAAGAAAATAATTTCATTGAAAAGTGGAAAAAGGAGACGCGCGAGTGAAAATTGGAAAAAGGAATTCCATGGAAAATGTTGACTACCAAACAGCCCAAAACTTGAAAAATGAAAATCCACTTTCATGAAAAATTTCACTTTTCAACAGGGCGTAATATATAATGGATAAATCTATTTGTACATAATATTGTACATAATGTGTGTCATAATGACCACATGGAAGCCCCCTGTAAAGGGTTATGTTGATGTAACATAACCCATATATAATAGCAAATTTCAAGGCTAGAATCCTTATTGTTGGCTTGCAACTAAATTCCCAAGCGATTCACATGTGATTAGTCATTGACGGCAATGTAAGTAATAGTAACAATTTGAACTTTCAAACTCTAATTTCATATTGGGTCTTGAATTGGTACGAGCTTGTTTGAGCCACATTCTTAGAGAAAAATGCATTTTGTAATAATATATTGATAAAGAATTCGTAGTTAAAAAATAAGGAAAAAATTTGGATTTGCATATAATATTATTTTATTAAATAATGTGTAATTGAAAAGAAGAGAAAAAATGTATTTTTGAAATAATGAGAATCAAACAAGTGAAAAAATGGTTAACCTTGCCCTTACTAAAGAGTTAAGAGTATAAACCTATATATATTGGTTATTGTTTTCATATATAAGCGGAACGTGAGTTCAGACAGGTCCCACCCTTCTATTCAAGCATAAGAGAATATGTCGAGGATGCTTTTGATTTCAACAAAGATTTGAATGAAGTAACGGACTTTCCGTATTTGGGGTACAATAACAAATTTACGAAATTTCCTTCACGCTGCAAGATGAAATGTGTCGAAAAGACTAAGAGATGCTACACTTCACGAATTAACATTAATTCGTGTGGGGTTAGGAGAAAATTTAGCAATTTCAGGAAAATATATCCTAGAGAAGAAAATATTTTTCTTATTTTGAGGGGGAAAAAAATTACTATTCCCCAAAGAAAATGTTTTTCTTAAAAATATTTTTCTTAAAAATAAAGAAAATTAAGCATATTTTTAAAAGTTGAAAAATATTTTCCATGGAAAAAAAATATTGATCAAACACTTCAAAGTATGAAAAAAATTGGAACAAATTAGACCCAATGATAAAAAAAATATCACTTTAATAGAAAATTTCCATGAAAAACAAAGTCAAACAGACACCAAATTTTCAACATTTTTCAGGTGAAAAATTATACCAATCGAACACAATTAATTACAATTCTCAATAAAAAAAATTCTATGCAACTCAATTCGCTGTAATTCATTTTCTTTCCACCCAAATTTCACCTTCACAATCAAACGGACCCTTAGCTTATTTTGTTTTCCTTCTTCTTGAGATCATCCAGAAAAATATAAATGTTTTCTATGTACGTCATAAAAATTAAATAATAGTAGTATATAACAGCAAATATCAAGGCAAGAATCCTCATTGTTGGCGTGCAACTGAATTCCCAAGCGGTTCACAAGGAAATGGCCAATTGACCCGGTCATATTTCCATCCTAGTCTTTGACCACTAAAAATAAAGTTAAAAAGCAAAAAATGTTAAGTTATATACCAAAACCCAAAAATATTGTCATCTTCTACCAATTGTTTGAGGAGAGAGGAAAAATGAATTTCAAATTATTCACACAATCGGGATCCAGTCAAAGAAGTATCCTAACAGTCAACCCAACGCCGACAACCTCACACCAGCTATTATCTTCAATAAGGTTAGTTTTTTTTTTTTTTTGGATTATGAGATTGATTTTTCTTTTAGCCATTGTTTGAGTTACATTCTCATTTTTATTCTTTCACTTAATTTCAACCACGCATTCTTCAATAAAATAATATTTTTCATTACATCAATAACTTTCCTTCTTTTTCAACCACACATTAACCATCACATCACGAAAAATGCATTATCACATAAAAAGTGCATCAAATACACTCTTATTGTGTTTTAAATTGTTATGTGTAATATTTATTTTTCATTATTTAGGTAAATTATTGGATGTAGTAGAGATTTATGTGTATATAGAATGTTTTGGAACCTTAATCTCAATAGAAATGATGATTTCTAGCCATTTCCGGCAAGAAACAGTCGGTATGGCCAACTGAGCCTTTTTTTTTTTCATTTTATTTTCAATTTAAAATTATTTTTAATTCTTTTCTTTTTAGGATAAAAAATAATTTTTTAAATTTAATTAAATATTATTTATATTGTTTATTATTTTAATTATATAATATTTAAATTCTTTATTTAATTTTCTTAATTTCCTTTTGTTTAATTATATTTATTTGGAAATAGTTTTAAAATTTCTTAATAGTTTATTTTTTGATTTAAAATTATTTATTTAAATTTAATTAAATATTTTTTGGGCCGACTGTTAACGGCCCAAAGGCTATCTTTTTCATTTTATTTTTAATTCTTTTCTTTTTCATGATATAATATATTTTTTTACTTTTAATTATATAATATTTTTATTCCTTATTAATTTATTTTTTTTCCAATTTTAATTAAACAATATTTATATTCTTTATTTAATTTTTATAATTTCTTTCTGTTTAATTTTTTATTCTAACTTTTTTCGAAAGTTTTAAAATGTCTTAAACACTACTCAACACTACCAGATGTTCGATTTCATCCTAGACTGAGATTGGATATGTGAATTGAATATAATTTATAGATTACCACTTTGTATGAGTAAGCCTATTTCAACTAAGTTAATAATTTTTAATATTGTTATTTGTCTAGGAGCGCGGTCCAGTTGATCGACGATTACCTCCGTCGATGAGATCTCATTCTCCTCCATCCAAATACTTCCCCCATGGATTTCCTGCACATGGTCGGAATCATTATTTTGATGCTCTGCGTGTCCACTGACTAAATTTATGGCATGAGAGGTAGGGGCTTTACAACGAGAAATGAGAGATGAGGTAGGCACGCTATGTAAGGAGGTAGGTGTACTGCAACAAGGGTTGAGCGGCGAGATATCAAGTTTATGCCATAATGTTGCAGTGCTACGATGCTATATAGGAGAACTTCAGGATAAGGCCGCATCGCTTCGAGACGATATAGAAGGTATACGAGGGGATGATAGACGAGGTAACGGAGAACGTGGTCACACACCGTTTTGGACAGATGATGATGCTTTAGAATCATTTTTGTTATCTTTGGAACGGTAGGAGGTGTCTTCAATAGGGATGGGAGAGGCACGCAAAGGATGAGAGGACGAAGAGGGTGGCGGTCCCAGAATGGGGGTGGCCCCGATGACAGAGGAGGTGGCAATTGAGTAAACTCTGCACCTATTGTACCTATGTGGTCGAGAAAACTCTCTAAAGATAGTATTCTAGACGTACGTGGACGTCCAAGACCACACAGTTCAATTTCGAGCGGCAACAAATTATTAAGTGGTAGAATATGGTCGGAAATATCCCAATTGACTTTATTCGATAGAGGAAATATAATTTTAGGATATACTGCTCTCCAATAATTAGCTGTGTAACAAGGAGAGCATAAGATTCTCGTTGCAAAGCCTCTATACATAGCCACCGCGACAGCATGATAACACGGAAAACTCTCAAACTAAAATCAACTACAAATGCATGTGTTATTAGTCAAGTTCACCATGTATGTCATATTCCGTACACATTTCAGAGAGAAGTACTACTCATCCAGTGGTTTCACATTTAACTTTTTCGCAATCTCTGCAGCCTTGAAAAGTTTATCCTCCTGAGCTGGGACAAGCACGCTCATGCAATTCTATGATTCCTCATGTTGGTCGTAAAACCACTTCTGCAGCTTGTTACGAATGTTCTCAATCATTGAGAGAATTGATAACTTTCGATCATTCTTGAATAATGCATTAAGATACTCCGCATTGTTTGACGTCATCATATTGTATTGACGTCCTGAAAAATCTGATTAAGCTCAATATTCAATTCCCATTTTTGTTAGATACTCCCATGGTGGGAATGATTTACTTCTTATTTCGACCATAAATTTATTGCACTCTTCAACACTACAAGTTTCTGTCGCTCTCTTGAATAATGAAATGATGTCTTTGTCCAAATAATTAATCTTCAAGTTGCCTTGTACATGAAACATACAATACCCATGATATGTCTCGAAAAACCTTTAGCGATACCATTTATTGTAGATCGTCCATGATCAGTTACAAAAGCAAGATCATCGACTTCCCTGATTACTTTCTTCAATTTTGTAAAGAACCAATGCATTGACAGATCGTTCTCGCTACTAACTATGCTGAATGTAAGAGGGTAAATTTGGATGTTGGAATCTGACACGTAGCAATAATTAATTTGTCTTTGTATCTAGCTTTCATAATTATACCATCGACTAAAATTAGAAGTGGCATCACATTTTGAAATTCTCGAATGCATTATCCAAGAGCCATGAAGAAAAACTCAAAGCAATTTTCTCCCTCCGTTTCAATAAAAAATACTGAGCTATGACTAGTTGTACCCATGTTATGGCAATATTTGACCAATTTAGCATAGTTCTCCTCGTAGTAAGAGAGATCGAATTTCATCTTGTTTTATAAATCACGGTACATTTCCGCATATATCACACGTTCATTTCCATACCCATCGATCTCTTTCATCTAATTCGAAATTACCCAAGTAACAGATTGAGATTTCAATCATATCCGCATGGCGAAATAGAATTTTTAATTATAAAAAATGGTTGAAAAATTGGCCCAACCACTAGGCATGATTAAAAAAAAAAAAAAAAAAATCTTAACAGCCAGTTATTGCGATCATGATATATACATGAACATGGAGCAATATGTCTTTACATTTTTCAGTTGCTCAATAGATTATAAGTACATTTTTCAGTTGCTCATTACTTTTATAATTTATATTTTATATACTTGGCCTTAGCTAAATCATTACCACGTCTATATGCACTCCAACTCTCAAAAACACGTCTTTCATTGAAAAATGAAATTATTGTACCTTTCAAATTACTTGAATCTGGATCATGACATGTGAATAACTTTAGACATTGACCATGTTGATTTCATCTATACTGCAAAATTAATAATCACGTGTATTCACATGGAGCAATATGTCTTTACATTTTGCATAAATAATTCCCAATTTTAACATTTTAAAATTATGAACACCCAATAGTAACAGTTTATAAAGGTTGGAGACCAACACTTCAATTTTCATCCTTTTTTTATGGGCCATTTCCTTCTAACGAATTCTCAATATATTATAGGTGCATTTTTCAAATGCTCATTACTTTTATAATATATTTAATACAACTGACTTTAGCTAAATCATTGTCACGTTTATATGCACTCGAAATATCAAAAACAAGTCTTTCGTTGAAAAATGAAATCATTATTTTCTTTTAATTACTTAAATTTAGGCCATGACATGTGACTGACTTTAGACATCGAACCAACTCGAACTTTTTTAAAATTTCGGAGACCCAGCAGTAACAGCTTATTAAGGTTGGTAACAAACATTACAATTTTCCTCATTTTTTTATAGCTTCCAAGACTATAGCCATTTTTTTTAGGTACAAGATGTTTTTTTTATAGGAACAAGAAATATTAAAGCCTATTTGGGTAAAATGAAATTTTGAATGTGCAGTTAAAAAGTAGAGAAAAAATTTAGACCTACGTGTAGGATATTTTATAGAGTGAATGTGTAGTTGAAAAATAGGTATGTGCAAAAAAAAAAAAAATATATGTTGAAATAATGGTCCTTGGGCATGGGCTAAAGAGATCAACTGACATGGTGACTCAATTATAGTACTTGTTAGGTTTTGATAACCAATAAATTCGGATGATGATGTTAAATCGATTTTATAGTTTGGATTAAACTTCATAGGCATCGGTCAATGATTGCAGTGAAATGTTGACACCACAATGAATGAACCATTCCGACAACCTACGTGGACATTTGAAATAGCCTAATTTCATTAGTGTTGCTCATGGCCCTACCCATTACCTTGGACGACTTCAGGGTTGTAAGCCCATTTGTTGTTATCTTTTGGGCCTCTATTCTTGACCTAAAGCCCACTTTCTTGGCTCATATAAGTAGGTCGGTTTCCTTGTGTTTTGCCCTAGTTTGAATTGATTGGGGACGCCATGAGAATTGAGAGAGAAACGATAGTCCTTTTTCTTTTTGCTTCCTTTGACTTTGTGCTACCTTCTTCTCCTATTCTCTTAGCCTTTGTGGTTGGTTTGGGCTACCGAAATATCATTAACACTTAGCCTTTGTGGCACCTTGGAAGCAACCAAGTGGTGGTGGTTCAATTTTGGGAGGTTGTTGTTTGTGGTGTCGATTTAGTGGTTAACTGAGCTCGATTTTGGTGTTATTGGAGGCCAATAATCAACATATGGTATCAGAGTAAGGTTGGGGATAAAAATCAGAACCAAGTCCGACCAAAACGCAGCAGAAATCGGCAAGAAGAACTATCAAAATTTGCTCAGGTTTTTCAAAGGAAATCGCACATGCAAACTCGAATTCTGGCTAAACCAGTGGTCGTCTGGACAAATGGTGACCACCGGTGGAACATGCAGGTCGAGGAGGTATTGGGTCGACAACACATGAAGCCCACGCACAGGAAAGGTAGAGGCGCGTAGTTCAAAATCTGACAACGATTTCTTCAGGCAGTTAGTTTATTTTGATTTTTGGAACATACTGATATTTTTGGTTTAGTGTTTCAGGTTACACAAGAAAGGTTGGACGATTTGCCCTGGTGGGTACGACGGTCGAACTGTAAAATATTTACTGAATTACTTTAGATCACAAATGTTGCCCTAAAGCAATAAATTCACATCTCTCGTAATTTACAGATTCAGATAGATATGCTCTGGTAAATTGGCTTATCCCGTTTAAATTTTAGCATTAGCGCGTCATCGTGTGGGGTGACATTAGGTTTGATGTTCCCGTGAAGGGGTAACCATTACTTGTGTTAGAACTTTAGTAATTATTTGCTCTATTTGAAGTGTTGAATTTGATTGCAAATCGGTAATTGCTTTTGTGCTATAACGATTATTTAGTCATTGTGTGAGATTGCATTGCGTGGAAAGTTTGAATTTTTTTTTATATATATTTTCGTGTTGTATCGATTATTGATTATCCTATTAGAACACCTAGACTTGACTTGTTTGAACATTCCCTTGATCTAAGGTCGTGTACATTACGAAACCGTAAGAATCTAGAACGGTGTATATTGTTGCCTTAAGATTAATTTGTGTGACCTATTTATGCATTCTTGGTTGTTCTTTTTTTTTTTTTCAAAATGTATTCATATTTCGAAATTGAAATTTTCAATGGGAAAGGGGATTTTTCAATTTGGCAACAAAAAATAAAAGGTATTTTGATTCAACAAAAAGTTCAAAGGCAATGTGATGGCAAATTTTCAAAAATTTGCACAGAAGCACAAAAAGAAGAATATGATGAACTTACTTACACTTCAATTATTTTACACATGTCTGACACTGTTTTGAGAAAAGTTGGAAGACTTGATTCTACGAAAGAACTTTGGCAAAAATTAGAGGATTTATATTTGCTTAAACCTACTCCTAATAAGTTATACTTGCTTAAAAGATTTTTTTAGCTTTAAAATGGATCATTCAAAGGATTTTGATGACAATCTAAATACTTTTAACAAACTTGTTCAAAATATTGTTAATTGTGGAGAAAAAGTGTCTGAAATGTATAAAACTATTATTTTGCTTAATTCCATGCTTGATTCATATAGAGAGGTCAAGAATACGATTAAGTGTGGTAGGGACACCTTAACCCCTGAGATTGTCATAAATTTCATTAAAAGTAAAGAAATTGAGATTAAGGTTGAAGAAAAAGATAAGAGAAATGGTGAGTTGCATATGATGATGAGTAGAATGAAGTTTAAGCAGATGAGTTTGGGTAGAACTCAAGACAGTGGTGATTCGAGTAATGACTCGAGTGATGATGGTGGTAAGAAAAAGAGCAAGAAATGAGACAAGTCTGGTGATAGATGGTGTTACAGTTGTGGTAAGTCTGGACACTTCATTAGAGACTGTCCCAAGAGAACGGATAAGAAGAATGGTAAGATGAGAAGTGAGGCGAATTTGGCTATGGGGTCAAGTGATGACCTTTGTGAGCCTTATTGAGGATAAACCCTAGTTTCTGCATGTGCATCCATGTGTAATCCTTTTGCATGTATGTGATTGCTTAATTCTGTTGCATGATTATATGTGCATTTTCAATATGTTTGATATGTACATTGGCANATTGGCATGAATTAGAGTGATCTTATTACTAGGTGTAACTGGCTGCACGCATGGTGGGTTTGGGATGCATTAGCAGTGTGTTGTATGTTTTTTGGTAAGGTAGAGTATAGATGTCTAGGGGTACATTGGTGGTTTGTATCGTGGGATGTGGAGTGTGGCATTTGGATCACGAGTGGATAGGTGATCAAATGTTTGAATCCTTTATCTATAAGGGACCCTGATCAGGTGGAGTGCGAGAGATGCACTTCTATCGCTTCTATTAGGTGGAGACCCATTATCTACTTTTGTTGGAGGAGTGATGTGATGATAAAGGATTATCCCGAGAACTCAGGATCAATAGAGATTTACCAGTTATACATGTTTTGAGTGATTAATCTAGTGAGCATGGTGGGCGATGATGTGTGTTATATGTTTTCGAGGAGTGAGCAACATGTAATGAGATATGATAAGTGTGGTGTGATATTCTTTGTGAGGTCATTTATGCATTTGTTGCGTATGTATTGGCCTATTGATTAACTTGGTGGAGATTTGTTGGGTTTTTATACCCAATAAATTCGAGCGATGATCTTAGACCGGTTTTATAGTTTGGATTAGCTTCACAGGCCTCAGCCAATGATTGAAGTGAAATGTCGACACCACAATGAACGAACCATTCCAACAACCTAAGAGGTCATTTGAAGTAGCCTAATTTCCTTAGTGTTGCTCATGGCCGGCCCATTACCTTGGATGACTTTAGGGTTGTCAGCCCATTTGTTGTATCTTTTGGGCCTCTATTCTTGACCTAAAGCCCACTTTATTGGCCCATATAAGTGGGTCGGTTTTGCCCTAGTGTGAATTGATTGGGGGAAGCCGTGAGAATTGAGAGAGAAACGAGAGTCCCTTTTCTTCTTGTTTCTTTGGCTTTGTGCTACCTTCTTCTCTTCTTCTCTTAGCCTTCGTGGCTGGTTAGGGCTACCAAAATATCATTCACACTCAGCCTTTATGGCACCTTGGAAGCAACCAAGTGGTGGTGGTTCGGTTTTGGGAGGTTGTTGTTTGTGGTGTTGATTTGGTTGTTAACTGAGTTTGGTTTTTGGTGTTATTGGAGGCCAATAATCAACGGTACTTTATTAACATGAAAATGCGCTTGGTGTTTAAAACAACAAAAATTCCTAAATCATGTGAATTAAATAACTTTTTCTTTCAAATACTAAGTTTTTTGTACTTTTTAGATTGTCATTGTTAAAACTAACACAACAGACATAACAAGAACCAAGCAATATTTTAAAACTCGACCAGGATATTGATTCATGAAAACAAAATAGTCAAGAGTTAAATGATCGAATAGAGTTTATTCGTGCCAAAAATAATTAATTAAATAAGTATTTTGTCAAATATTTAAGATCTGTTTGACGTAGATTTTTAGTAAACAAAATTGATAAAAGTTAGTTGGTCTCATGAAACATACGGGAAAAAAATAGATTAAAGTTGTGGTGGGTGTATTAAAAAAAAAAGTTTTACCAATTTTTTCGCAAAAATAAAGAATAGATTTTATGAAAAAAATAAAATTATATAGCTAAAAAGATATGAAAAATTATGAGTCGACGTGTAAAATCTTTTATTAGTTGTACGAGCTCTTCATTTATTTATTTATTTTTTCAAAAATTAAACCCTCTTCTTTTATCCGAATTTGAGACCGGCTAGTTAAATTTTGAGTAGACATAGTTAAAAACTGTACACGTACAACTTATTTCATGTAAATCTTTTTAAAAAAAATTAAAAACAATAGTATAAAATAATAAATTTTGATTAATATGATTAAATTAAATATCACTTATCCAACGACATGCAATTTCAACATATTTATATTACTATCGGAAATGATCATCTTCCCAATCACATTTATCTTCTCCCTATCTCTACTCTCCCAACCCTAATTAGCAATTGGTAATTTCACCATATTGCCATTCACATTTATCTTCTCCTATGTCCCCAAAGCCTTTAGCGTCCGTTTGATTGCAAATGTGAAAAATAGGTGGAAAGAAAATGTTTTATAGGAAATTGATTTGCCTTGAAATTATTTTATTGAGAATTGTAAATAATTGTGTTTGATTGGTATAATTTTCCATCTGAAAAATGTTGAAAGATTAGTATCCGTTTTGACTTTGTTTTTCATAGAAATTGTCCATGAAGCTGATATTAGTCCATTTGATTGCAAATGTGGAAAATGGGTGAAAATAAAATGTTTTACAGTGAATTGATTTGTTTAGAAATTGTTTTACTGAGAATTGTAATTAATTGTGTTTGATTGGTATAAATTTTCATGGAAAATGTTGAAAATTTAGTGTCCGTTTGACTTTGTTTTTTATGAAAATTGTCCATTAAAGTGATAATTTTTCTACCATTGGGTCTAGAATTTGTTCCAATTGCCAAAAAAAGAAAAAAATTGAAAAAAAAAATCATACCAAATATTATTCGTTTGACTTTGTTTTGCATGAAAATTATCAAAAAAAGTGATAATTTTTTTTTTTTTCCGTTGTATCTAGAGTTTTTTTCAATTGCCATTAAAAAAAAAAAAAAACCTGGAAAATATTTTTCTATCAAAATATCAAGAATTTATTTTTCTCAAAAATTTCCAATCAAAATATCAAGAATTTATTTTTCTCAAAAATGTGGAAAATGAGAAAAGGTGGAAAAAAATTTTCCCTATCAAATACTACAAAAGTTGAAAAATGTAAAAGTTTCCATTTTTCATGAAAAATATGGCCAATCAAATGGCGCCTTGTATTCCAAACCCACTTACCATACGAAGAAATATACCAACCACAGTATATTTCTTCAAAAATACGAGTTCTCTCCTCAATAAGGATAGAAAATTTTCATACAAAGTGATACACAATATTTTGAAGTAACAATTTTCAAAAATTACCAAATTCCATTGGGGCCACTACCCTGACCTCACCCCCTCCGTCACTATCATATTAGACCCTTAGAACATCTCCAAGTGACTCTTTAAACATGAGATGTTCTCTATTTTAAAGAGAACATTTAAAATCATACTTCAAGAGACTTTTTAAATTTACATTTTAATTTAGAGAGTGTGTTTGACTCTCCAAATTTGGAGAGCCAAACCCACTCTCTATAATTAAATGTATTCAAAGTGTTTCAATTTTCAATATAGTAAAACAATAAAATAATCTAAAAAAAGCTTTTTAAAATAAAAGATAAAGAAAAATAATAAATATTTTTTGGGATCAGATGTAAAATTAAGTATTAAATATAAAGAGTTTGTTGGAGTACTTCAAAATTTTAACTCTTTAAATTTATAGATGCTCTATAAATGATAGAATATGTTATTTAAAAATAGAGAGTCTCTTGGAGATGCTCTTAGTAGTGTTAAGTCTCGTTCCAGATTTATGACAGTATTAGATATACCCACATGTTTGAAAAATCACATTAACCTCTTGTAGTTCTCGTTTTAAGGATAGCGTTCATTCTAACCACTTTTGAACTACATCTCATCTAAGATGAAGTCGATGCACGTAAAAGGCCATGATGAGCTAAAGAACAAGTTTTCTATACTGTTAATTTGCTCAAAGATGATAATAGTTCATTGAATTGCTCAACTATCAGACCTCAAATTTGAACAGAAAATTGTGTTGAAGAAAATATTGGAGTCCTCATCCAGTTGTGGAAGTTTTGCTGTTGTTGGAGCTACTACTTGTGTTTGGTTTTCAAACTTTCAATTCTTTGGATAACAACAATTTTATAGCACTTGGCTAATACCTCCAAGTTCATTTGGAAGAATATTAATATTTGTCAATTCAGTGTTCCACACTCTCCTGTCTTCGATAATGGCACGAAAATAGAAAAAAAAAATTGGAAACTCTAGATAGAGCTTAGAACTAAGAATCATTTTCTAATCCACCTACCTCCAAGCCAACATTCAGATCGAAGTCGTCAATAAAACTATCAAGTTCACACTAAAGCACAATCTTTGATGGCAGGTCAAATACAAACATTGAAAGATTTTATGTAATGAATATATAGAATTGATTTCTTAACTAACTGATTATTCCACACCCCACGAAATTAAACATTTTCTTAGTTTATTTATTTATATATTTTCAGTTTCCTCAGCTTGCCTTAATTATTTTTTAAAATTGCTATTCCTCTCATCATGGTGGACCGATATGATCCGGGACAAGCAATTACTTGGTCGGGTCACACGAGTCAAGGGCTCAAACAATAGAGTTCACATGGGTGAAGTTGACAAGCCAAAGTTCAAGTTTCGTGAAAGGCTTAGGAGTCGAAACGAGTTGGATTCAAGGTTTAAAAGATATTTGAAAAGAAAGTGAGTGGGGTGGAATAAAATGGATATAACTCTGAGCTCTGGTGTCAAATTTTTGCCCATGGTACAATTCGGAATCTTCACCAAATTCTGCACAAGGTTACGCGGGCACATGATACTTTTGAGCTTGTATAGCAAAGAAAACATATCGAGAACAAGTTAACGGAATATAGTATAAAAATTTGACGAGAAATTTATCTTTTTTTTGTAGTTTCCTAGTATGACTTAAATACTATCTTTTTAGCATCTTTTTTTTTATCTATTTGAATTAAGCACGAGATTATCTAGCTAAATTAGGGGTTTTCATAATTTCATATAAATATGATCTATTATTATTCATTGTAGAAGACTTTGATTTTTTAGAGAATTAAATTAAATTAAATTTGAGCGTTTTATTCCTCCATGTTCTTGGTAGTTTAAAGTTTTAACTTGAACTTATTAAAATGTTTTGCAATCCTTTTGTGGCATTCTCACTTCACGATTCTTGTTTCGGGTAATCAACGAGTCGAATTTCTTACACGTAATCATGGTTCTTGATACGGGTCGAACAAAACGGGTCGTTGCGCGACGTGATTTCTAGCGTTCTTGGGTTGGTTCCATCTTGTTCGTAGGTTCCCAATATCAATTCTTGGTTGTATTCACATCAATTGGTATCAGAGCTTGACTCTAAAATTTAGGTCATCTATACTTTATTTTTTTTTGTTATTTATTTTTATCGTTTGAGTAAAAAAAATTGTTTTTGGGCTAATTTAGCATCCAAATCAACTCTCGTTTTTTTTGTCCAGTTTCATAGTTGAATTTTGAGTTAAAAAAAAATATTCATGGGATACTGCTCACGTCGTTGCTGTTAAAAAAATAAAAATCCTTGATTTATTTGAAAAGTTGTCACCATCCTATTATCTATCGCAAACTCAAACTCTGTTGTGTTCATTTCAATTAAAAATTCAAGAACCACTTTCTTGAGTTAAAAGAATTCTCATTCGAACTTTCATCCAACTATCCAATTCTTTTCTCAAATCTTCTTGATTACGCCTATGTAAATGATGGATGGTGATTGGGGATTTATTTTTCAAACTCGGTATTTTGTGGATAGTACGATATGCAATTTAATTATTGATCAGGAGTACATGTCAGACTTGGCTAGTATAATTTAGCATCCAAATCAACTCTCATTTTTTTTTGTCCAGTTTCATAGTTGAATTTTGAGTTAAAAAAAATATTCATGGGATACTGCTCACGTCGTTGCTGTTAAAAAAATAAAAATCCTTGATTTATTTGAAAAGTTGTCACTATCCTATTATCTATCGCAAACTCAAACTCTGTTGTGTTCATTTCAATTAAAAATTCAAGAACCACTTTCTTGAGTTAAAAGAATTCTCATTCGAACTTTCATCCAACTGTCCAATTCTTTTCTCAAATCTTCTTGATTACGCCTATGTAAATGATGGATGGTGATTGGGGATTTATTTTTCAAACTCGGTATTTTGTGGGTAGTACGATATGCAATTTAATTATTGATCAGGAGTACATGTCAGACTTGGCTAGT
>CAIGRO010045903.1:0-11034 GCA_903798355.1 Fraxinus baroniana
GAATAGAACTTGCATACATCAAACGTACCTACGAAAATATAAATACTGTAAAGGATTTTATCACTTAGTCAGCAAAATTTTAGCAAATGATTTAATAGAAAAATTAACTATATTTAAAATAGTCTAACGAAATGAGAGTGACATAATGTCCTTTTAACTATGTTAAGTGTGATATCGTAGCACATTCTAGTAGTCGCAGTGTGAGGGTTCGATTTCTACCTTTAATAAAGTTTGAAATTAGACTCTTTATTGACACCAGTATGACAACTTTTTTTTATCCTGACCTGCTAAAGCACATCACCGATTTACCTCATCCACGATGTTTTAGGGGCGGGACGGTGGGGCCTCATGGGTTCAACTTTTTTTTTTTTTTTGGGTAGCACATTCTATGGAATTGTTCTTCTACCCACGGTGGACAGAATAATATTGTCCACTTATTGATGTGACAAAAGAATCCAACGTTGAATTCTCTTCAAATGTGAGAACTGAACGTTAAATTCTTTTCGGGTAGGCATAATAACGTTTCCCGGGCAGGAGAAGACCACGGGGCACATTCTATTGTAAAACAAGAACCAAGATAATAATAGAAAAAAAAAAAATGAAAAAAGAAATTCAAGGGTTCAAGGGGAAGCTGAAAAGCAGAAGGGGATTGCTGAGATACAAATTCCAGTAGTGCTGCGACTCACCTGAATTGATTTTGCATTTGCAATGGTTGCTTCCACGACCTGGTTGCGTTATATTGCCAGCAAAATAGATTATTCAGTCTCCCTCAGTTGGAAGGTCAGTCAACCATATCTAAATTCCCGCGAAATAGAAGGAAAAAACAGAAAAGAAAACTGATGCTCATATAAGTGCGCGTGTTTAATAGGTTCTTTGTGTCATATCTTGATTTTCTAAAGTGGTCTTTTTTTTTTTTGGAGATTTGAGCACAGGGGTTGTTGAGATATTTGTTTCTAGCAATTAATTGTGTGGAAATTGGTTTGAAAAGGATCTTGTTTGGATTCTATAAGAAGTAATGCCTTTTGTGTTTATGTCAGAAAACGTGAAAAAGAAAAAGAAGCAAAAGATGAGAAGAGAAATGTAAATCTTTTCTTGGTTTTAAGGAGCTTGAACGAGGACGAACCTATGAGGCAAATAAGGAAAAATTTAGAAAAAAACGTGACATCTTTAAGATGCTATTAGCTATTATGAATTCAATCTGATGCTCTTCAATGGTTTTTTCAGTCCAAGAAAATTTCAAGCTTGATGTAATGTGTTAGTACAATAGTTCATTACATTCAGATTTATAACTTTATGCTAGAGAGTGATAGTATCTATCATTTGGTGTTTTTGAAAAAATTCTGTATTCCTGCTGTCTTCTAAAACCCACCCTTGCTAAAATACAGTAGGTATTAGGATGTTTTATGATGTCTATCACAGCGTGCAAGCGGGATAGGGCTGTTTCATTATCTTTTCTACGGATTATAGCTTTGGATCATTCAGTAGTTTGCCTTCTTTGGATATGCAATATGGTTGGGGAATTCGAATTCCTAATTGATTTTTTTTCTTCTTTCAAACTTCAGTTGTTTATAATTGACGACTGCTAATCCTCTAGTTTGGAACATTTTCTTTCGAGATTTTATTTTCCATTACTTGACAAAAAATAAATCTTTATAAGTATGAAGTTGACATTTGTATCTAAAGTCAGATATGCTAAGCGAAGCTGCAATCCCTCTTAATAATGTTCTGGAACTAGCAGTAAAGGCAGAATCCCAAAGTAAAGGGATGGTACTCTCGACTTAAGGCTTTCGTATTCGTTTGTGTTTTCTCTTGTATAACATGTATTCATGACTTCAATCACAGATGCTTATGTTAGTTTTGATGTTGATGATATCTTCTTTCTGAATTTAAATTTATTGTATTTACTTTAATTTTTTTTTTGTATGTTTTCTTTTCTACAAGATGCTGGATGTTTCTAGATCTTGTTTCATCCCTCTAACTGACACAATCTTTTATATTATTCCAGACGTACAGACGAGGTCAGATCGCAGATACCGAAGTACTTGATAGCGTATGGAAAAATCTTTTCCAGGGAAAAATGACGTTCTTGCATTGGAACAAGGGAGAGGAGATGGCCCCTACGGTAGGAGCTCATGTTGGAACTCTTCTTGTTAGGAAAATACCAGCAGCCGATCCAACATATGGTTTTCCAATACAACAATACACTAACTTTAACACTCACGATTCCTTTAAAGTGGCTGCTTCAGAATGTCATTTTCGCCATAGTTTCACGCATAACATTCTCTGATAAGTGCATCTTTGGTTGGATTAGGACTTGTCATTTCTTCGATTCTGCAGTTTTGACTATAATGGAGCTTTGGGACAAATTTCTGCTAGATATGATAGTTGGGCCCTTGATTTGAAACTAGATAATACGTCATAAGACTAAACGGTTCATTTCATGATTGTATGAGTTGTTCGGAATGTCCTCCATTATATCTGTTTATTAGTTGATATGTCCAATCTGCTATGATAAGGGGGCCGATATCTTTGACATTTTTACATCAAGATATAAATATGATATGAGTTGTATCTCCAGTTTTTTCCAATGTATTGTAAATTAACCTCATCAGTTTGTGGATATCTCCATGAGAAATGGGCATCTTGACTGAGATATTGGAGGTATCCAACATATCTGTAACGAGTTCCATCATTTTGAAATTTTTTACCAGTGTCATATTTTGCAGGAATCCATAGGCATTATGAAAAAAATTGACAGTCTATGGTCATATAGATTATATTAAACATATCAAGTCAAATTTAATGGCTCGAGCATTGTTATAACTTATATATATGGTAATTGTTTAAAAAAGTTATTTGATCTAATGCCTTGAGGCACGTCTCTCTCACATGTGGCTTTTATTAAACGCCTTTTTTTATTGAGGCTTACGGCTCAAGGCTTAACAGAAGGACAGCTAAGGCATTTTCTCATTTGTCTCGCCTTTTTTCGGTTTTTAATTACTGATCTCAGCCTTTTCGGCTAATTTTATAGCCTAGGAACATTTTACGGGCTCTTGTGTTTCCCTTTTTCCTGCCTTCACATGAAAGGGGGAGGAGAAGGCGCCATTGAAAGGGGAGCATGAAGACAAATAGCGAGAAGAAACTGATAATGATGAGGAGGACGATAGGGGATCAAATAAGTCACGATTCTCTTAAGATTTTATTAGTAGTGATATAAGATACTTCTAGTCGTTTCTACTTCTAAGAGTAGATATGAGATACTTCTAGGTGTTTCAGTAGATTGCAGTTTGTTATGTGATTACTTTTTTGAGAACTTATTATTTCATCCTTTATTGATGCATTTTGTTCTTTTTATTTATGTTTGTTTGCAAGTTGGACTTTTATTTTTGTGAATTGGTTTTATTATATATTTTCAAGATGCTTTATAGTTTATTATGAGCATTTTTGTGTTTTTATATTCTTCTGGTTTGTCTTGAGGCTTATGCCTTGCCTCGGTACCTGATTGAGTCTTTATACATGTATATGGTTGAATCTCACAAGGACATTAGTGTCTAAATAGGTGTCGTAGTATAGGCTTCACACCTCGAAACTTAATCTGGTGTTGGAATAATTATTATGTATACTTAAGTATCTTTTAAGTGTATATTTGACTGGCTTATCAATTTTAGCCGAGCTGCAATATATGTGTTTAATTTTAAACTATATATCCGGCTTGCATTTTTTGGTGCTATTCCTTGCATGATTATCGCCATTATGTATGTTACCAAGAGAATATATGAAATTGTGAATTATATGTCATTCGAGTCTGACAAATTGCAGAAATAATTTCTAGAAGTTCTCTTGGTTTCCACACTTTTTCTTTTTTAAAACAAAATCATGTTTCTGATTTCGCAGTAAACAAAAGAGTTAATGGCTCAGAACTTGGGCCAAATTTAAATCAGCTTTGTTCTTTCTTGTTCTCTTTTCATCTTTCATGCACACAGAACACATACACATCAGCTATCATCATTAATATTCCTTGTCCTGTATTGACACCTGCCCCCAAATACAAATTGTAATATTCTTTGCTCAGCTAGCCACTATTTATTGACTTTGACAGATAATAATTTTAATGTAATCTGATGATGCCTCTGTTCATAAACAAATTTGTAATTATTAATAAGACTGTTTTAGCATTCCAATCATTACTTTGAGGAATGGGAACATGTTTGGCTAAGCTTAAAAAATAAGTAAAAGTCACATTTTTAAGTACATGTTTGGAGATTTAATTTTTCTTAAATAACTATACTATAAAAATGATTTCTTATTTCCAAATTTGATTATAAAAAATTAATTTTAAAACTTACTTCTTTACTTAAAAGTAAACTCATTAGGTTTTTCGAAACATGCTTGTAATGCAATTTTCCTTAAGATTTGGTCAAACTTATCTTCAAGCTTTGCTCACAGTTCAGAATCCGTTATTTTTGATAGTCAAATTGGCTTCTACATATTTTGTTTTAACATTTTTTTTTGTCACATTTTGGTGGAGGCTATAAATGTCAGCTTTTATTACACAATATCTGTTTGTGACAGGAGAGTAGGTGTTGGAGATGTGGTAGTTCTAAAGGACCCTATGAGCACAGAGAAGTATCTTGTTCGGAGATTAGCTGCTATTGAAGGGTACGAGATGGCTTCTACTGATGAGAAGGACGAGCCTTTTGTCCTTGAAAAGGATCAGTGTTGGGTATTAGCTGATAATGAAAATTTAAAGCCTAAGGTATATGTGCCTTTGTGTCTAATGATTATTTCTTTCCTTTATTTCATCATATTTAAAAAGGACCTCACCATTCCTGCACATCAAGGGGAGTCAAATTTTATTGGTTCCTAAATTTCCAGGCTGTGTTAGAAAGTTTAGAGCATGTTTGGCAAAGCTTAAAAATAACTGGATGATACTTTTAAGTGACTTTTTTGTTGCCTAACATGTATGGATAACATACTTTAAGTCAAATGTTACTTATTTTGATAGTAGCTCATACTTTACTATTAAGACATCTCCAAGTGACTATTTATAAAGAGCATCTTATATATTATAGAGAACATCTTTATTAGATAGTCAAATTTTTTATATATTCCAACAAGTTCTCTATTTTGACTCTTTATTTTGCTTTTCTCAAGAAATATTTATTGATTTCTCTTCATATTTTATTTAATATAACTTTTTATATGTCAAATGACCAATCAATTTAAATGTGGTATGAATATTTTATGAATTATAGCATTGAAATATGTGAGTTATCAAATGCAATCATTGTACATCGATAATAGAGAATGAGTTTGACTCTCTAAATGTGAATAGTCGAATTCACTCTCTTTTTAAAAAGTTAAAATAAAGAGTTTATTGGATCTTATTTTTAAGCATCGATTTTTGAAAATAAAAAGCATTTTGTATTTAGAGAGTCTCTTGAAGATGCTTTAATAAAAGTACCTTATTTTCAATTTTTATTTGTAAGAAAATTATTAATATAAAACTTACATGCTTATAAATGACTTTTTATGTTTCGCGTAACATGCCTGACATGCATCAAAAGAAATTTCGCTTAGTTCTAACAGGCACAAATCAAATGATGGTTGAAGGCATTTCTTGGTGCTTGTTCTTGGTTCGTATTCATTTTTAAGTATAGCACGGTAAAAATCATGTTGCTTGGTGAATATGTTACCTTTAAAGCACAAACTAACCATGAATATCCCCTTGTGAACCCCTATTATTTTTCCAAAAAAATTCTGAATTCATTTGTTACTTGTTGTTTTGTATCTCTCTTGTAGCAGGAAGCATACGATAGCCGAACATTTGGTCCGGTTTCGATGACTGGGATTATCGGCAGAGTAATATATTGCCTTAGAACGGACGTGGATCATGGAACTGTAAACAATAGGTTAGCATTTCTCGATTATTTGGCAATTAATTGTTATTCAACTTTGTAGGAATTTTTCATCCCTGATTAAATGTTTTGTTACTTCGTCAGTCATTTTAGTTGGAGGAAGGATTTGCCTGTTCTGGAAGTTGAACTGGATGTTGATGAAATGGCAAAAAATCACAAAGCATAGATGCGAGTTGCAAAGAGAGAGGCTCTGCTT
The DNA here is from genome assembly GCA_903798355.1 of Fraxinus baroniana. NCBI lineage: Eukaryota > Viridiplantae > Streptophyta > Magnoliopsida > Lamiales > Oleaceae > Fraxinus > Fraxinus baroniana. The sequence goes on from CAIGRO010045903.1 coordinate 6,115, forward strand.
CGCTTTATTTCTATGTACCATCTCGTCATTCAGTTGTCTTATCAGTTCTCTTCCCATCTTCCAGTCGGCAACATCTAAAATAAGAGTTGCTGATCCTTCACAAGATCGTCTCACTTCTAGTTCGCGCTCTTTCTCACAATGGCATATGAATGGCCTTGATGAAATCTGAGTTCACCATTGTTCGTGAGACTATCTGCTTCAAAAAGAATGTTCACTTGGAGGTTTTACTTTTATCTCGACCGTTGGATTGAGATTTATGAATTTTCGATGGTATAGTTTGTTAATTTACTTTTTACTATTTGAAGTGAGTTGCTAACTCCAAAATGTTGCATTGTATATGCTAGTTCTTTGGGTTGAAAAGGAGTCGCTTATTTTGACTTTGACTCCTTTATTCGTCGAAGTTGTGCATTTTTGTTTCGGTTAGAAGCATTTTTCAGAGTTGTTTATAATATGTTTAAATTATAAATAGATAGAATTGAATAATGAATAATATTTGTGGGTCCCACATGAAAAATGATAGGCCACTTTTAAACGGACTATAAATGAGAGGTGAAGGAGGGCTTACGCTTGTTGTCTATTGAGTTACTTCAAATGTTGACATGGTGAACGAAAATGATTTGGCATGAAAATGATTTCATGTAATACATTAATGCTATATTTGAAGCCTAGGAATTTTGATCAGAAATTTAATCAGCGTAGTGATATCGATTATAGAGACCATCTTAGAAAGACGGAATAAAAATAAAAAATAAAAAATCGATCAACCAATTCGACGAACTACTTTTGCGAAAGTTTATGTGGATGTGTCGACCAAATAATGACGTCGATAATATCTTTACATCTTTTAGAAATTTATTAGTAAAAATTGTAAATAATTGCAATTCCTAAAAATGTTGCATAATTCTAAACGCTTCGGGTAACTGGACTTGGCTGGATTGGATCCAAATTTATTACAGGCCGACCCATTTAGACAATCGGCCTATTGGATGTAATGGGATCTGCCCCAAAACAAACCTCTTATTTGCCCCTTATCTACGGTGAATATATAGCCACTGCAGACTGAAATTGTGAGTCGACGTCTGAAATGCCACACCGCCATTGAAGAACATCTTCGTCTTGGTGTTTTCAAGCATGTCGAGTTCAATTCATTTAATCTACAATGCAGTTCCAGGTTTGTTTGTGTGTGAAGTTCTTGTTTTGCTTTTCTTTAGTTGAAGTACCGCATACATGCTCGCACAAAAGCAGCAGCATTTCTGTTTGGAGTTTCACAACTTGTGGACTTTAAAGAACTTTTTTTTCATTAACGTGTTAATATATTAAATTTCTGGTGTTTGTTGATTCTGACGTTGCCTGATATCTGCTTGATGAAATGACTGTCTTAATATTGTTGCTCTTTCTTTGAGCTAATAATTTGGTTTTATCCGTTTAATTTTTTGAATTAATATTTTATGAACAGCAGTTGTTCTTAATGGCTTTGTTACATATTTTTCCTAATTCTTAGTTTGAAAAGCCCTATCACTATAATTAGGCCCCTTCACCATACAAATCAAACCCTCCATAATCCCAAACTAGACAGTTCACCCCTAATTGTGGGGGTTTGGATGCCGGGATGGGAAGATGACAGCGGAGACACAGATGATAAGGAAATTTTAGAAATCTTAAGCCATATAATTCTGTTCTAAAATTTTTGAAAAGATGAGGTTTTTTCACATCGCTACTCAATTTTAGATAAATTCCTCTTTTATAAGAGAAGTTTAGTACTAATAATACATGAATAGTAATCAAATGTTGACTTATACAGATGACTTAAACATTAATGTATTGCGACATATTGAACTTGAAATAGCGCATTTATATAGGTAGCTTCTTTTATTAACGTTCTACTTATAATTATATGAAGGCCTGAAAGGGTAAAAAGAACACGAGACACTAACCATAGTCGACCATTAATTTGGCTCCTAATTCTGTTGTACACATAAAGTGGCATGATATGTTGGACTATAGCTTATCTTGCTGCTTAAAACATTAATTGCTAAGATCATGTGGGAAATACTAAATATATGGTTTGATGACTTTTACCTAGTATATGCGAATCAGATTCCAATTGAAATTATCGAGGTGGATGAGGGGAAATGGAATATTGTCTCTTATTAGCTCTTCACGTTTATAGAGATACCGAGTTCTATTTTCTTATCCCACCAAATGGGGCCATTTAAAAGATGCAACCAATATGGGCAGTTGATTCCATGGAGGTTTAAGTAACCCTTTTCAGTTTAGGATAAACCCAATTTATTCTAGGTATTTAACATTCAACCCATCAATCACCATCAAGTACTTGAATTGATCATGGGACCCAATTACAATATATCTGATGGATTCCTGGGAGTTGTTATAATGTGGTTGGCTAAACCTAATGCTTCCTAGTTCTCAGTTTGCTGTTGTCTAATTTCTAGATGACCTTAACATGGCAAAAGTTGCAAGACGCTTGAATTGATTCTTTTATTTCTGAACCCTACCTATCCACTCCTTGTCTTGGAAGTTTTTCATTTATCTGAAATTTCAGGGCTTTGCTCTATGTTGTGTTGGATAGCATGAAATATATTACTTCTTGTAATAGAATTGCATTTTTGATTATCTTGTTTGGTAATGAGATGTTAATGGCAAATTTCGAATTGAAATTGAAGATGCAGTTGCAGTTGCAGCTTGTGACCTTTTTCATGTGGGTGTGGGGGGTTGGGGTGCGGGTGGACCGATTCTGTCAAATGATTGAATAATATATAGTAACGAAGAATGATTGCTGATCAAGTGCATAATCATGAGTCATGACTATGAGTCTATGGCTTGGAGATGATTGTGGTACAGTTAAGTTTTCTGCTTGGAGATGATATTTACTATTGACAAGGATTTGAATTTATATTGTCATTAAAAAATTAACAAGTAAAGACTCAGTATCCCTGTTCTTCGTCCCAGCTATGCTACATTCTGGCTCAACGTCTCCACTTAAATACAATTTTTTATGCAATCTATTCTCCTGTGTTACCTTCCAATTTGTTGAACAAGAAGTGTTAGATCCTCTCTTTGGAAGCAACACGTGAACTGGATCCCTGGTAGATTTTGCCATTGCTTTGTGATTTTCCCTTTTCTTTGAGACTTCTAATGCGCATCCAAATTTCATCGCAGGATATGGGCCACCAGATGGATGTCTCCCTTGCTCCGGAGTTTCAGGAGCAGCAGCGAGCTTATCGCCTAGCACTTCTCGCGGTGACCACAAAATCTTTTTTGATGTCAAGATTTTATCTTTGAAATGTACTTCTAGGGGCAGAGCTTCTGCATGTAATGCAAGTTCTGGTAGGTATAAAAGAAATTCGGATTTTTCAAGGCAAAACAAAAGTGGGTTCTCCCGCGGCAGGAACAGGTACAACGAAGAGAGAGATGGTTATGAGAACCTTGAAGAATCTGAAATTATTTCTTCAAAAAATGGTCCATTACCTTCTGTCTCCGGAAACCCAAAATTTCAAGCGACTTCGACTCCAGGTCCTAGGGAAAAGGAAATTGTCGAATTATTTCGAAAGGTCCAGGCTCGTCTTCGGGAAAGAACAGCAGTCAAGGAAGAGAAGAAAATTGAGGATTCGCAAGGAAAAAGCAAAGAGAGCGAGACTGTTGATTCTCTTCTCAAGCTTTTAAGGAAACACTCAGTTCAGCAGGGGAAGAAAAACAGCAACAGTGCCAGCACTAGGGACTTTGTCCTTGACCAGCCTGAACAGATAGGTGAGTTTGCTGAAGACACAAGCACAAGCATCGTAGACTCTAACAGTATGAAGCAAGAGATGCAACAAAGCCAACCACATGTTACCAGGCCAGCATCTAACTTCCGTAAAAGGTCTCCAGTGCCTCAAGTCAAATTCCAGCCCATTTACTCAGACGAGGGCTCTATTAATTCTCTCTCACGTGGCAATGTAGATGGGAAAAGCAAGGAGATGGAATCTAATGCTGAACCTGACGTAGAGCCAATTTTTTCAGAAGGGGACGTGTTCGATCAGATATCGGAAGACGAAACTTCTGAAATTTTTGAAAGCGACAATGATGATGCGGAAGAAGAGAACCCGATCATAGCCAATCTAAGTGGAATGAAGCTCTCCGAGTTGAGAGCTCTTGCGAAATCTCGTGGTTTGAAAGGATTCTCAAAGATGAAAAAACAAGAGCTCATTGAGTTGCTAAGTGGAGGCTCAATCTGATCTCCAATCCTGTAGTAAGCAGAAAACTTTGAATAACTTTAACATGCTGGAATTTTGTCTACTTGTTCTTTTGTTGTTATATACTGTCTCACTTTTGGCTTTTGCAAGTTCTCTGGTTCTCTTTTAAAACCTTCTAAATAGATTTGTAGTGGTGGACAAGGATGTTGGAATTTTTTACTTCATGTAATGTGGTCTACGTCATCTCTATTCTCATTTTTGACTCGAGTTGAGAGAGGGCGGCTAGCTCCCGCGAAGGCTTTCAAGATTGGGGATTATAGGGCTAGGGGTAAATTAAGTACCTGTTTGATAGAGATTAAAATCTAGATTAAAGTTAAAGTCAACAATGAATTTTAACTACATATTTATGGGACTTCCAAATTTTTAACAATACATTTCATTATTTTTTATTAAAATTTATTTACAAATTGATTTTAATATCCACCAAACATGGGCTAAATATTTGTCTATTGAGCCTTCATAGCACATCTCCAAGTGATAAAAGGAAAATCTGGAAAATCTCCAGCTTTGCTTGAGGCTGCCGCGTCAAGGGTTCGAATCCTGAAATATTGATTTAGCCCTTGGGTAAGTGCAAGTGTACAAACAGCCTTCCACCCTGTATCCTTGGAGGCATAACCTGCGATTTGCCTCTTTCACCATAGTCCAGGTTTCACGGATCGCAGGTTTG
>CAIGRO010045929.1:0-13186 GCA_903798355.1 Fraxinus baroniana
AGTCTTCGTACATTAGTTTATGTTCGTTTCTTTCATTTCTCCATCACAAAGTCCAACTTCTCTCGTTTTAACAAATAAGGTGTAAAAAAAAATTTTCGGGGCCGCTGCCCCCGTGAGCCCCACCCCTTCAACTCTAGGTCTGAGATCTCCCTAAGTTGGAGGGCTGGCTCCGCCCCTGTTTTTGAGTGTGTCACTTTTTTTGAGTTTTGTCAATTTTTAAAAAAAAGTGACAGTTTTTAATAAAAAAAAAGTGACAGTTTTTAATAAAAAAAAAGTGACATTGTCACTTTTTCATTTTACACAGTATTTTTTACTTCCTAAAAATTTTTCACATGATTTTTCTTTTGTAGGGATTAAAATTTCCATAAAAACATTCATGGGGAATTAATTAAGCCCAGATAATTATTCGTTGGATTAATTAAAATTATCCAACTATTGTCAATTAATTAATTAGCAAATTTCATTATTCTGGTTCTCTTTTATGTGTGACCCATTAGGTTCCCAATCACAATATATGACGACGTGAATTATTATCTTGATCTAATCAAAATTGATAAATTAAAATATTTATCATCAATTCACTTTCGTCGTCCTAAATTGACATCTAGCAATGTATCAGGGCAATACATGTGACGGGAAATGTCACGTTGTATGATAAAACCAAACTTGTTCGTTTGTCGTGAAACTATAATCATTTCGTCAATATGATCCGATCAATTACGAGATATGGATATGTGTNTTTCATTATCAACTTAATTGGATGAAATGTAGATTATAATCTCTTACTATCTAAGAGTGGCGAATCCTCTATTGATCATTCATAACCTTCATATGATTCTTGACATACCCGAACGATGCCGTATTAGCGACCCTTGGCAAAGCAACATCCAACAGCACCAAAGTACGACTGTTAGAGATTAACTACTGACACTCAAGTCAAAGGACCAATTCCATTATCGAACGTTAGAGATTAACTACTGACACTCAGATAGTCATCCATATGAAATCTCCCAACGGGTCTCCAATGTTTTGTTCTATAACAAAACATCTGTTTTGTTCTATCAAGTGTCACCACACTTTAGCTTGTGAGATCAGCTACTTACTTCATAAGTAAGAAATGCCACACGTGATGGTCTATCCATAATAACGATATCTAGATCTAATTATTACATACAACCACAGACGATTTAAGATTCAATCATATGTAATATGTACCTCACAATCACAACTCATTGTGATTAATAAATCACCAAGACTTGAATCTACGGATTCTATTATTTAATTAATTAGAATATTAATTCAACTAAATAATAGATTTGCCATAAACATGCATCGATTATATACATTATAAGTGTTTATGTCTAAAGTTGATTGAACATAGGGCATACCACTTACACTATCACCATCATATTCTTGAAAATAATTAAAATATTGAACATCATCCTACTCTAACCTTTCAAATGCTTTTTGGAATTGTAAAGCGGCTTCCAACATAAAAAATGTGGAATTCCACCTAGTTGGTATATCCAAAAACACAAGTAATTTACATTCATTTTTTTCTTGACTCATACACTCCTTAAACTTTTGTTCTCTAGATGAGAAGATTTAACATATTTTACTACATTGCGAATACTAATAATTGATGCATGTGCTTCCTTCAATCCCTCACATACAATCAAGTTAACAATATGTGCACAACACCTCATGTGCAAATATTTTCCATCAAAAACACACCCATCACTACTCCTACCAATCATCTTCCTCTTGAGATAAGAAATGGCCGTTTCATTGTTAACAGTGATTGTAAACACTTTCTCAATACCCTATTAGCGTAAACAATTCTTCTTTACCAGTAGTTTCACCTTTATGATTAGCAATCACACAACAGTTCAAAATTCGTTTATGAAGTTTTCAATTAGAATTAACAAACTGTGCAGTAAGAGACATATAGTTAATGTTTTGAATAGAACTCCAAGTATACTAAGAGAAACTCTTTAATGTTGGATGATCTTTCTCAATTACAATTTTTTATCCAAATATAATTGATAAATATCCCTAACAATAGTCCTACGAGAAGGAGGATCAAAATTCGAACATGCTGCTCGACAAAATTGTCTAAAAACCCTTGACCTTTGACAAAGCTAAAAGGTAGCTTATCAATTATTATTAAGTTAGCACATGCAAGTCTACATTCTTCTTTATTAAAGTCAACAGCTATAAGATTGTTGCCATCACCCTAGTTGGACTTTTTTGCCTTTTATCTTCTATCTTTCCTGGATACTTATTACAATGAAGAACCAAATGATTCATTAAGGTACGAGTCCCACACTTCCTAGACCCAGAAGCATAATTCCGCCCACAATAGTTGTACATACACCTTACATCTTCATCTTTTGGATCTCCTATAATAGCAAAGTGTTCCCATGTACTGAAGATTTCCTATTTTTCCTCTTCCCTAAACATGATTGTAGAAGTGGAGGAAGAGTAGCACTTTTTTCTAAATTTGTTGTTGAAGGAGTTTCATTGATAGCTTCAATTTCACTATCCATATCCATATCCACATTCATATCTATACAAACAAACAAGAAACCAAATATTATATTTATTCACATTTATATCTTTAAGAGGGTCATACAAGAGAAAAAGATGAGAAAAACCTTGGGAAGAAATCATGTTCACTTGGAAAGCGTTTTCCAATAATTTCTAGTGGAGAAGGATGACCATTAGAATTTAATTTAGGAAACTTAATCTATCCCCCAAACTGAAGAGTCAAGAATTGGAGATGAATAGGGAGAAGACCAAAAAACGAGGTTTCTATATCCTTTTCTATTGTCCATTTATGCATTTAAGCTTCTTGTAGTCATCTTAAGTGCAAGGAAATTGATAAATTTCATCTACAGCAACAACACACGCTCTATAAGAATTTATAGTAAACAAATCTTTATACAAAAAATGACATGCATATAAAATACAATGGGATTAAACATTGGAAATCTATGTGATGTGGTAGTTTTTGCCACAATTTTTCATCAAAATTACATTTTTGAACAAAACTTATGTAGCGTACCATACATAGAAAGTAAGTAAATTAACACAAAATCGTAAGTCCAAAGCAGTATCCCTTTTCTCCCAAAGGATCCCTTCCATGCCTAAGAAACAAGGAAAGGGGCCGTTCAATAGAAAAAATATTTTTCACAAGCTAGTATTTGTGGAAAACTATGGCAGCAATCGAAACTTAACACCTTCAACAATAGTTAAAAAAAACACATTTATAAGCTATTGTCAACAAATTTTACAATTTAACCAAGATTCATCTCCTGGGTCATAGTCAAAACCCAATAAAATCATAAAATAAAAAAAATCAGAAAATGAATTAAAAGATAAATTTACCTTACACCCACATCCTTGAATCAGTGCTCAAGAACTCCTATATCAATAATCATCCCATAGTATCAATAATAACTCAAAATAACGTGACATTCAAAGTCTTTTACACTATAGCACAAGGAGTTAGATAAGGATAGAAAAAATGCTAAAAATTAAAGAGAGGCTACTCCAAAAATAGATTCCTATTCCCTTCCTTAGCGTAGTACCCTTCTTGAGCTTGCATAAGTTGAAGTCCAAGAGCAACCATTGATTTCTCATCACTGGAAGAATCACCGAAGAGGGAGGGAGGTAGGAGATCTCATCAACACTTGAGAGGATTTCATGAACGGAAATAGGGTTATGATAACAGGTTGGGTCGGTTTGAAAAGGTTTAAATCGTGATCCAACTCGACCCAACTCATTTTTAAATCAAAATTGACCCAACCCGACCCGATTGGGTAGGGTCAGATCCGCAATTTCGAGTTTTTGGGCCCAGCCCTAACGATAGTACGGAGGCAACCCTCCTAAGAACTCACGGTTGTATCTAGATCTTGCCATTTGTCAAGTGAGAAGTTAACAACACAACAATCACTTTCAAGTTTATTTGGAAAAAAATCATCTACCAATTTGCCATACTCCACTTAGCTGTATCTGACAATGGGCAATAATTTGACAACACAAAGGTTATTGAGCTCTGAAAAGAGCTAATCAAGAAGCACTTCTCGATACCCCCACCATCCTCAAGTAAATGGAAAGGTCGAAGTTATCAATAAGACCATCAAGTATGCCTTGAAGAGAAAGCATGATGCCTCCAAAAGACTATGGTTGACGAGCTCTCCCAAGTATTGTGGCCTATTTACACCACAAGCCGAACTATCACTGCATAAACACCTTTCTCGTTAGCCTATGGAGCTGAAGGTATAAGCCCATACGAGGTGGGTTTACCTTTACTTCGTCATCTACATTTCATCAAAATTACTAACGACGATTTTAGGAGAAATGAACTCGATTTCCTTAAAGAAAGAAGGGATGATTCAGAGACCCAAAATTATAATGCTAAAGTGAAGATGTCATTTCGTATAGACAACCTAATCTTGAGGAAGGTATTCCCCTCCTTAAAAGAACATGGCGTTGGGCTCACCACCAGAAGCCCCTTGGCATTCCAAAAATTCTTGTTATACATTCTTTCCAAACTTGAACCCTTTTTCTAGATTCATGGATAACTAGTTGGAAAGGCCCCTATTGTACGAAGAAGAACTATGATCTAGGACATAAAAAATTGAAGACTTGAATGGAAAGATACACCGTCCATGGAATATAGAGCATCTACACAAATACTATCAATGAGCAAGGATCATTTCATTTGCATGATCTATCCTAACTTATGTAAAATTTTCTCCTTAATGAAATGAATTTTATCACATGTATCTTTGATTATATTACTCTGAGGGAGGTGAAGAAGTCCTCTAAAAAGAGCTCGACCCATGTAATTCCTTCCATAGATGAACCACCCATCATGGAAAAAGCCCACCTTGAAACCTACAAAGACAAATTTATAATTCCTTTCATGGATGAACTAACTAGGGGTGTCCAAAAGTCCCGAACCAAACTAAACTAGACCGAACAGAACCCGAACTTAACCGAGTGGTTCTTCACAAGTTAAATACCCGAACGGGTACCCGAATCGAGAACCGATGGGTATGGGTGGGGTCTCGGGTCTAGACCAAGAAACAAAACTAAATAATTTTTTTATTTTATTTATTGAATTAATTAAATTATTTTATTTTTTAAAAATAAATTAACAAATTAATTAATTAATCAGATCATTTCATAATTTTAAGCCTTGGGCCTCAATTTTTTAATATGGATCACCGACATTTTAATATTAATATATACTTTTTGGTATTTGTATGCATTGAATTAGTGTTATTCGACAGCTAGTTATTTATATATTTTTGAATTAATTTGTAAAAGTTACGAATGAAATGTCATTAGTTATATTTATGTAGTGTTGCTAAAAATGTTAAAAAATTTAATTATGGACCGAAAGGAGCCGAATCGAACCCAAACGGTTCCATAATTATATTTGGACCCGATGGGTCCATTTATTAAATACTTGAAAATTTTGGAACCGAGCAAAACCGATCCATGGACAGCCCTAAAACCAGCCACCATGAAGAAGTCTTTGGCAACCATTCACCATGCAAGGACGTCTATCACTTCAACATCTGAGGTACAAAACATCCCAAAGTAACCAACCTCTGACCCTGCAAAGCATATGTCAACTCAATACTCCAAATGAGGTAGCCTCTTTCCAAAAGGTACCTTATTTGTCGTGGTCTTAATACTTAATTAAATATATGCTAAGTTATTAGCAGGACTTAAGAAGCTCCTAAGTAATCTTAGCTAACCTAATTAAGGAAGAGGTGATTATTTTGAATTATTAAGTTCATTCAGAATAAGAGATCATGTTCAAAATGTTGACGATCAATTATATGATGGTCAAGTCAAAGCTCCTAAGTAGTCTTGACTTAGGCATTTAGAACTTATATTATGGTAAAAATCAAAGCTCCTAAGTAGTCTTAGGCAAACCTATATTTAACGAGGCTTATTTGGAAGAAGCGATCAAGTTTGAATGGTTTTAAATTGAGATATATTATTTGATGAAGCAGTTATAGTTGCTCAAAAATTAAAACTATGGCCATTCATTAATCAACAGATGATTTACAAGGAAGAGATGGCATGCCTATGAAATTTGTATAAGGAAACTTAAAGCAGAGATACTAAGTTGCAGCATCATTTGGAGGAGCTTATTCTTCCTCTGCTTCGGGGTCTAAATGGGGTATTTAGCCGGAGTGGCCGACTCTTTAGGAAGAAACTCCTCCTTCAGAGTATATAAATCTGTTTTAGGGTACGATTCCATCATTTATTTCAAAATTTCATCGTATGTGACCCTCCTTCAGTAAATCTCGAGGCTATCATACTCAATTGTCTAATGAAAATATGCCATGTATTCACTTCCTAGTGACCTGCACTTGTCGCCTAAGATCAACAACCTCCTCATTTGGCCCCTCAACTTGGGCCTTAGGCTCTCCTCCTTCCTTATTTGCAACCTCTAAGGCATTTGAAGTTATTTTCTAAAGATTATCAGAGGTTTCCACTCACCTCATCAAAACACTGACCTCCAACTTGGAAAGATGGACTTCCTTCTTCAAACTTCATTTTCAACAGAAAGAAAATCCAACTTTGACTCTATATCAACATGCTTTATCGTGGTAACTTAAACTTCACTCTCCAACCTTTTGGCCTCGGATTTTAGCCTCTTCGTTTTAGCCTTCGCCTATTCTGTCTTCTTGAAGAACTCCTTATTCTTCCTTTGGGACTCCATCCCATCTCCATTTGGGTCGCCAATGTAAAGCCTATAGCATGAGCCTTGAAGGCAATCCCTGCCTCCATAATTTCAATAGAATCACAAGACTCGGCTTGCAAGACATACTTTTCTGTCAAATATTTGTGATATACCTTTGCAGCCATCTGAGCCCCTAGAGGAAGCATCGAAAAAGCAGCGGGGTGTAGCTCCTTCTATGTCACCCAAGAAATTATGAGCCTTATTTTCAGTTCACTTTTCCTGAATGACCCCTTTTACCTAAGAGACATATCAAGGTACTCAACCTCATCATCTTTGAGTCATAAGGCATTGATGGGGGTCGTCACTATTGGTTTTATCTTTAACTTACGGTTGTCTGGCAAGTCGGTGGTGGAGGCTAGGAGGACTTAGTGATTATCATTCATATCTTTGTTGGCCTATCCTCTGAGGCTTCATTTATCCTTTGCCTTTTGTCTCAGCCGACGGAGGCCGTTTATTAGCTTGACTAATATGGGCCATCTCGTCATGTTGGTGATGGTGTTGAGGACCTAACCCTTTTCTCCCCGACCTCTTTCATGAAAAACATGTCTTTCTTTGCATACTCTTTAGTTGCATGCTCTTATACAAAAACAAAAAGAGGCATTAATACCTAGAAAAACTCAAGAAAGAATTTACAAGGTTGAAGCTATCAGAAGAACCAATATCTTTTGAGGCCGTCAGTCCATAGTTGATGAATCGAGAGCACTTCAAAATTATGTTTTCGAAGGATCACTGCCTTATTGGAAACTCGTAGAAGGCTATGAAGTTTGCCCACACTTCAGATTTTAGCTCAAACCGATCAGCTGTAGCTGCAAAAAGACGAAGCTATAAAAAAATCTACTAAGTACAAAAAAAAAACAAAATGAGGCCATTCAGATAAGAACTGGCTTCATGGTACTAGGTTGGTACGGTTATCTTTAGGATCACACCGCCATCAACTATTTGTCGCCTTCCCTGGCCAAAACCAAGAGGACTTCCACTCTATATGGAGGTCGGTATGCCCCAAATAAAGGGCAAATACGGATCCCATGGGTTAATACAATACCACCCTTTAAAGCTCTCTCTCTCTCTCACTCACTCTCTCTCTCTCTCTCTCTCACTAGAGGCTCTAGGTTGAAAAAGGATTTGAAACACGTGAACTAGCATATCCTCTGCAAGAGTAACCTCATTCCAAAGAAAGAAGGCCCTCATAACTAGCTCCATACATTGAGTAGAAGTTGGCCTAAATATATGATAAATTTATATAGGGATAGTCGTATCCCAACGTAAAAAATTGCCTCGCTCACAATGCACCCTTTCCTGGGAAAGCAAATACGCTCAGGACGGGGAACTATAAATTTATGCCATCTAGAAACCTAAATAGCTTCCTAACATTTTATAAATTGGCATGAGTCATCTTAGAAGGCATAGAGGTAGCTCTCTATGGAATACTTATAGTCTATGGGCCTTTTCTGCATCATCCAAATACTATGAGGTACCCAATCGCCTCACTGATCCTATTAATGGATGTAATTTCTAGAATGTGCAGCTCGGTACAAATTGAACCCATATCAACCTCCTAAAAGAATCCATGATGCTACTTTTCTTAGAACAAGATGCCATTTCAATATTTGTGAAGTTTTGATGAAGAGTGGAAAAAAAAAAAAGATTAGGAATGGAGTTTGAATTAGTGGACACTTTACCTAGAAAAAAGCTTTTGCCAAATGCTTTAACAGAAATCCAGTAATACTTACCAAAAAATGGGCAATACTTTTTGAATGTTCCTTGAAGAGTTTAATAATTGAGGAAATTCTAAATTGCAAAAGTAGAGAAAATTGTTAAAATGGCTAAGGTCCCTTTCATAGGCAGAGATAATGAATAGTAGCTATTGGATTAACAAGATTTGATTTGGGACGTCCATCTCTAGAGTCAATCGGAATCATCGAATGTAAAAATGTGCCTCTTCAATTTTGAATGGAAGGCCCTAGATTGATGCATGAATACCAAACACGCAGTGCATCGTCTCGAGTTATTTTAAAAAAGCTCATCATCACATAAAGTGTGCATTGAAATGATACAACACCTCAGCTATCGTTTCTTTGAAAGACGTAATGTTTCAAATCATTTATCATGAATCCCATAAAAAATCTTACCTAGAAATGCCCCATCTCTGCCTCAGTTTAGTTATGCTAGCAACTACTTTTTCACTAACTTTCTTTCAAGCAGGGCCTTGCCTCATCAACCAACTCAACTTTTATTAGAAACTACCATGTTTCACAAGCTCAACTTCGGGCTGGGCTTTGTCTAGTTACTAGTTCAGCTTTTATCAAAGGCTGCCAAGTCTTATAGACTAGCCCTTACGTAGGGCCTCGCCTCATCAACTAGTTCAACTTTATCAAAAGCCACCAAGTCTCAAGGCTCGTCCTCACGTAAGGTCGCTTCATTAACCAGTTCAGTATTTTATCAAAAGCTGCAAAGTTTTATAGGCTCATCCTTACGTAGGACCTTGCCTCATCAACTTGTTCAGCTTTTATCAAAAGGTTCCAAGTTTCACATACTCACACTCACAACGGGCCTCGCCTTATCAACCAATTATGCTTTTATTAAAAGCTGTCCAGTCTAATGGGCTCACCCTCATGTAGGGCCTCACCTCATCAACAAGTTCAACTTTTATCAAAAGTTGCCAAATTTCATAGGCTCATTCTCATGTAACGGCCCCCGCCGATTATCTACATTCACATAAAAGGTCACCACGTGCCATCAATAATGTATGTCCACACATTATATGTTATCTCTCCACAACAGAGGTCATCCCAATATACAACTTCAGTTAACATAAATTACTAGATACCACAACATTACTTCTCCAATGCGTAACTTACATCAACCCCAGAAAATTTCATGCATTTTATTAATATTTATACATGAACTTGGAAGACTATCATTATGTCTCATCCAACGAGGCTCCAAGAATGGCCACATGGCAGCCACATAAAAAGCAAACCCAAGCATGCACTCCACATCACTTTGCCTATCTCACCTTTTCGTCGAACCCCCATGAAAAGGCCGAACTCTCATGCTGAGCTCAAACCCTCATGAAGATCCAAACCTTCATGAATGAGGTGAGGTGATGTGAGGCACCGCTGTCCCAATTCGAGGTAATAGCCTCTAGGCACATGAGGCAATTAACTATATGATCTTCCATACAAGATCTTCTGTGATTGATATATGTGATCTCTCTAGAGCAGCCACTCTACTAATCAACTTATCAAGTCTACTCTTTACATGCTAGGTCTAGGTCGTATGGTGTCTAACGGTTAGAAACATTAGTTGCACCTAAGCCTATAATTGATAGAATGATGTCTACGACAAGTCGCCTCGATTATCAAGATGAAGCCACAAGTCTCTTAAACCAACAGTTATCATTTCACATCCTTTATTGTAAAAGCTCACACTTAATGCCATTTGAAAGTATGCAATTTTGTGCAATCAAAGTAACATTGATGTGTCTCATTTTTACTCTCTACAAAGTTGATTCTACCCTAACCCCTAGTATCCAAACACTATTGTGGCTCATGTCTAGGCACATTCCACACCTAAATATGTAAGAATATATGACTGACTATATCATTAGAGTGCACGCGACCACCTTCTCAACCTCCAAAAAGGTCACATCAGCTAACAGTTTGTTTAAATGTGCAGACATGAGGTTATGTTGACACAAGTGGAATCAGAGTGTGTTGCCACGTCACTCATGTAAAAATTGAGGTCAACAAGGTTTTTACACGGGCAATATATAGAAAGTAAGGGTAATTCAATTATAATCCTTTTTTCTTTCAAAATTCTTAGATTGTTCCTAGTCTAAGACATTAAGTAAATCATGAATTAGCCTTACATGTAAACATACTAATGTTATATGATATTCTACTCAAGCGGAAGATAAAAACTTACTGAAATAAGATGTATGAAGTAAATATAAGAAATTTTTTTTATTATTTATTTTGATTGCCAGTTGATTATCTGTCGTTGCCTTGGTCGATGATGGATTGTGTCCTGAAATTATATATTTTAATAATTTTACCTGATTTGAAACAATTAAGTTTGAAATTGAACTTACATAATTATATTATAGTCAATATAAAGCTAATCTTAGCTTTAATACCATGCTATGATGCCTTAAATATTGACACTTGAGTGTCAAGTACTTTTGTACGGATAAATCCCATAATCGTACAAGATCATTGACAAGTAATACATGATGAGTTGAGTATCGTCCCACGAGATATAAATTTTAATGAAAGTGTACTAGTTTTTTATCAAATTCAAAGTACGTAACACAAAAGTGATTTGTTGGTTGTAATTATTCTAACTTATTCTAATATGTATTTCAAAAGCGTTTGGTCGTATAATGATTGTATTGGATTTAGATTAGAATCAGCCTAATGTTATCTATTTAAATTCTTAATTATGTAATTTAGTTTCGTACATGCATTCTTGACAATCAATAATCTGATTTAATTTAACTTTATTTTTCAAGATAAATTAAGTCTATTCTAGACACGATCCCGTCCTATTTCAAGTCCGAATTCAATATGAATAGAATGCATTCAATTACTTGATTATCACAGACATTGCACATGTCATTCATGATATTATTGACATTAACTGTTTGTGTGTTTACCATGCAGTGTTCTACTTATTGAAACCATTTCAGTACTGCAACAATTGGTGGCCAATCAATTAAATAATGCAATGAGAACGCAAGATTAATCAATAAACACAAGAATTACTAAACTACTTGTCTTGACTTAAAATATACAAGAAAAAGGGATTATTTTCAACCAATACAAATAAATTATATAAATTATAAGAAGGATAATAAACAAATGCCTCCCCGAATATGAATAATTTCAATTGATCTTGATCTTCAATTTCAAGATCGAAATCTTCAAGTTCTTTGTATACTCGACCTTCAACTCTTGTTAGGCTTGATCTCCTCTCCCCAAAACGTGTGTGAATTCGTCTCTTATTCTTGATGAATTTTACTATGTGGATACGTATTAAGATGTTTGAGTGATTCTTTTTAATTGCCAAGAATTAGGTCAAAATTGTGTCCAAATTGGATACCAAAAGACTAAAAATTGGGCTGTCGGCCAAAACATGGCCCACACGCTCACGAAGTAGGGTGTCTTATGCACGTGCATTCCAACAATTTAGCCTCAAGTTTGGTGAAAGGATGTTCTTTTAAAAAAGACCATTTTAGTCCCCGATTTTGTGCTGTTATTCCCTTAAATCATTCTCACGTGTGATTTCCATCCTTTAGCTTCAACTTTCATTTACTTGACCCCCAAATGTCTTCTATCAATGTTTTGTGGTCCGAATCAACTATTGGAAACTTGCAATTTAGTCCCCAAACTTTTGGATTTCTATATTTAGCCCTTTTTGTTCCTTTTATCCAAATCAACAACTATTCCAGTTTAACAGCCTAGATAAGTGAATTTTGTACATTTATCAAGCACCCTAAACTTGAAAATTTGTTTTACTCAAATAAAATATAATAGCTTCAAAATCACATTGTCAAGTTGATATCTACTCATCCAATGCTGATGTGTGTGATTCGTGCAGAGCTTCATAAATTCATAAAGTGATTCAAATCCTGACCCTCAATGGTCAAATTTAGCATTTCTTCTCTAGTGAGATGCATATCCCTAAACTTATTTTTTTAAACACTTTTTTCAAGGTTTGATCTAAGGTTGAATTTATACAATACTAATTCTCACCCTATCTAATTTGATTGGATTTTATTAATTGTAAGTCAACACTTCAATAAATAACTATTTTCCTATATTTTGATTGATTCAACCTCTAAGATTCAACTGAGCTAATAATCTGTTATCAAATGTCTATTTTCTTCAAACAAGTCTTCGAGTCTTAATCAAAATATGTAGTGTGCCTTCTGTTTCACCCACCTATTTCATATTTGGTAACGTATTATGTTTCATACACAAGCTTGATCCCCTTTTGAGTTTTCTTTTTGAGATTTTTATAAAATATCTTTATAGGGGTAGCTTCACTAATGAATAATGGTAGCTTTTTCCCTTTTTATATAGTGATTAGTGTAATGCCCCTTATTAAACACTTATTCTCAAAAACCAACCTCTAATTTAAGATTTTAACCTAACAATCCACACAAACATTTTCTTTAATACATGGAATCCATATTTATCTCAATGCCTCTCTATAACAATTCAGTCACTTCCAAACTATCCTATAATTGGTTTAATGATGTTTTTTTAGTGATTTTCTCTAGCTTAGCATCTAAATTCCACCATTTTCAAGATATTCGATCATAGGATTCAAATTAATCCTTCATGAAACATAATTCTAGTGAGTAAAAATAGTGTCAAGTTTTACATGAACAAACATAAATCAATC
>CAIGRO010045947.1:0-10098 GCA_903798355.1 Fraxinus baroniana
AAAATAACTCTAAATATTACGAAAGATATCGAAAGATTGTATTTTAGTCAAACTAGGAAACTCGAAAAATGTAATGAAGGTGGCTTGGACTCTCAGAGAATTCTTGGGAAGCTTTCCGAACGTCTTAGAGTTTTTGTAGAGTAAAAAGAGAAGAAATGGCGAAGTACGTCTCTTTTATATGCAGGTAGGGTGAGGCCCCACTGTCAGATTAACCTTAGGAAAATCCAAGCGTACACTTCTCCATCCATCTAGCCTGTTAAAACTAAAAAGGCGATAGCCAGAATTTGAGTCAATGACTGAGATGGCTCCATATTATGAACGCACTCAAAGTTCAAGTTATTTATGCCAATGGTAACAAGTCATCATCATTGCGCAGTAAATGCGCACACAATATGCGTACGGGGAACCGCCAGCTACATAGCTGCTGTGCTTGAAACCAAGCAATGTTTTCAAATCATCACTGCACGTCCCCGAACAGGCTTACCCTCTTTAGAAAGGGCATTACCTCTCTTCATTCAGCCTTATTATATGCTTCAGTTGCTCTGACAAACTCTCTCTCTCTTTAGCAAGGGCCTCACCTCGCTTCATTTAGCTTTATTACAAGCTTCAATTGCTCCAACATGCTCACTCTCTTTAGCAAGGGAATCGTCTCACTTCATTAAACCTTATTACAGGCTTCAGTTGCTCCAACAGGCTCGCCCTCTTTAGCAATGGCCTCGATTGCTCCAACGGTTACACTACGCCGCTGCTTTTTTTCTTCATCACCAAATCGAAAGTGTACGCATTAGATTATTAATCATACATGGACTCCAGGGACTATTGTTACGCCTTGATTCACAATGCCCCATAATATATTAAAAAGAAACTGATCTAACCGAACCCCTTCATATGGTCGAACCAATATACTTTCCAACTCCATCGAATCCCACCAAACCTCATAGAAAGAGCCAGTCTGTGAGTAGAGACGAGGCCACATGAGATCTCCCGAGTAATCTTTTTGATATATGATTGATGTCACGATTCATTGTCATCGCCGCCATTGCCAACCTATCCAGTCAAGTCCAAAGCCGCAAGTTTGACATTATGGATGCGAAAGTGGTACTAGCATTTAAGGTTTATGATTGGTTGATGTCTAAGATTAGATGCATCAGTCGAACGGATGAGGCCACATGTCTTTTCATCAAATGACCATCATTCGTCTTCTTATAGTATAAAAGCGCACACTTAGTACCATTTGAAGGTAATGTAAATTCAGACTCTCAAGTTATAACTTTACCTTATCACTGTTTTATGTATTACTCCCCAAGACCGACACCCATTTTATATTGGAGGCTCACGTCTAAGACTCTCCCACTCACATATATTTTCTTTTTCAACTAACTTGATCGTTAGAGTGCACTCGACCAACTCCACCCCCACGACGGAAGTCACATGTGTCTAATGGTTTGTCCAAGTATGCGGAACAAGGCTTGCGTGGATGTGAGAGATCCGTTAGCCACATTTGATGTATATTTTTTTAGGGTCAACATATGTAGTTGAAAATGAGTTTTAAGAAAAATGTATTATTGAAAAATGGATTGAAACACCCACTCAATCATGTTGAGCAAATGCCCAACATTAATTAATGCACTTATAATGTTATGTGGCCGGTGACCCTTTGACTTTTGATATTGACTAATCCTTGAATCAGTGCATTTATTTTCACATTTTGTCATTAATAATAATTAGGTTCATGAACATGGGGAAAAAAAATCTTTAAACTGTGCGTTCATTTTCACGTTTTGTCATTAATAATAATTAGGTTCATGAACATGGGAAAAAAAAATTATTGAAACTGTGCATTCATTTTCACGTTTTCTCATTAAGCCCTGTTTGACCCACATTTTATTAAAATAAATTCTTTTAAAATTAATTTTCAATCGCATATTTTTCAATAAATTAATATTTTCATCACATCGATAATTTTTCTTTGCCTTTTAACTATATATTTCTCATCATATCACTGTTTAAAATACATTATTTTTGTCAATAGTATCCATGAAATACAGTAATACACCATAAAATCATGTTTGAGCCACATTATTTTTTCATTCTCATTCTTCTACTCGTTTTTAACCACGCATTCTTAAATAAAATAATATTTTTTTATCACATCAATAATTTTTCTTTTTTTTTTCTATCACATATTCCCCATCAAATAAAAAAAATGCATTCTTGGAGAAAAATATGTGCACCGGCGAATAATAATTAGGTTCATGAAAAAAAAAAAATTGTCACTCAGTCTCTGTTCTAAAAAGCGCGCATAGACATCGCCTATGAATGAAAACGTCTCGCTTTGAGGCTAAACGGTAATTAAGCGGTCAACGGACAACATTGACCGCTTAATACGCGACTAAGCGGCTAGGCATGCTTTCCCCTTGGAGGCCCAATTTTTCCCTCCTAGGTGCGCTGTACACAACTCATTTCTTTTGGCCAATGAATAATTACTTAAATATGCCATACTCCATTAAATGTACCTTTCTTTTAGTTTGTTTGTTTATAGATGAAGAAGAAGACATTAAATTAGAGTCCAATAAAGAGTTAGATTAGATAAGATTTAAGCTACAAGTTATCTACGTTATGTAANGGCCAATGAATAATATTTAAATATGCTATGCTCTATTAAATGTACCTTTTTTTTGTTTATAGGCGAAGAAGAAGACATTAAATTAGAGTTCGATAAAGTGTTAGATTAGATAAAATTTAAGTTATAAATTATCTACGTTATGTAATTATGATTTTGAAACTTATCTTTACGAAGAAATTATTAAGTAAATACAGTATTTTATAATTTTAGATGTAATTAAGACATTTTTGTTGAATTTTTTTTAAAATGATTAAAAATTTAAAATAAAAAAATTCTTTTTTACGCTTAATCTTCGTCTGGGCTCGCCTAGGCTCCTAAACCTTAGCCTCCATGCCTAGCCACGCTTTACGTTTTTTAGAACACTGCTTATTGCAAATAGTCAACACTGGAAAAAATAAATAAAAAAAATAAAAATAAAAATAAAAAAGGGACAAAATTCTTGAATTCATAGCTCCCTCGAATTGAATAACTTTCACAATTACAAGGCCGTATAAAACATGAATATAAGACCTTTTTTTCCAGATTCTTGAATATTAAGCAACCGTATAAAGAATGAAGTCAGTAGTATCAAATCCGCCACCGGTCTTAGATCCAGAACACCCCATCCAGACCGAGCCCTCCACGGCGGCGCTGCTGCTGGAAACACCATCACGTGGGTGGGATTGGTGGTGGCCGTCGTGTGTGACAGGTGGAGGGTGGTAGTACATCCGGCCAGTTTGTGGGCAGTGAGAATGAAACCTGCAAACAATTCTAACACCAGCATCTAATATCTCCGTGTACTTTCCCATCTTTCTGGCTTTCGTTTCTCTCTGAAAACTTTAAGAAGAGAGGAACAAAAGCAAGAAGAAAAATTGAGAAGGAATTTTTTATTAAAAGGCGTCCCAAATTGAGGCCATGAAATGAAAATGGGAGGATGATTTGCGTTTGAGAAATAGGGCTGGTTTATATAGGTGCCTTTCCATTCTGTGTTTCTTCCATGACCTTTCCTTGTACAACTGTTAGGGCGTGGAATTTGCACTTAGGCCCTTGTAGTTTTAAATTATTGTTTATGTGCACAAAACTTGAATATAGAGAGAGAGAGAGAGAGAGAGAGAGAGAGATTTCCATAACTAATTCATGAGAAACTTTAGTTATTTCTTTAGTATGGAAACAATAAAAAATGATCTAATGTCCTTAGTGGACATGAGTTATAATGTCCATCGTGAATATGAATTATAATGTTCATTATGGATATGACAACATCCAGCGTTATCATGTGACAACACCAAATGCACCTGACAACACCGAATGTTGCCACGTCAACGGTGGACAATATAACACATGCCCACCGATTATAATGCTATAATGCCCACTGTGGGCTGATCAAAGCCATGGAAACTGTATAAACATGATGTAAGTTGGGCAAAACATTTTCTTAGCCCCTGTTTGATACACATTATTTTTTCATTTTCATTCTTCTATTCAATTTCAACCACACATTTTTCAATAAAATAATATTTTCCATAACATCAATAACTTTTCCTTTTTCAACCACACATTCTCCATCACTTTTCTACATTTTTATTCTTTTTCATTGTCATCTTCTACAATACTTCAATATTTTTTAAATGTATAAAATGATTGTTGGGCTCTTTGTTCCATCAAACTAGTCCTATTATAATAAAAACAATGTTTTCTTAAAGCTTTATATTTTTATTTACAGCAAAATTTAGCAATTATATGAAAAGTGCATTTTCCTAAACAAAATATTCGTGTACTTTTGGAGGAGCAGTTTGGTCATTTGTGCATAAAAAAGAAAAATATCATAACAAAATATGGTCACTTGTTTACAATTGTCAGATGTTTGTCTCCGTTGTAAAACTTTCCGTCTTTAATTTGAACAAAAAATGTACAATTTATAAGTTAGTCATTTATAAATTGGAGTGTTACCAACCAGAGGTGGCTAGTAAATTTAATTTCTGTGTACGTGAAACACAATCACGCTGATCCTTCGTGAAGTCGCGATAAAGGATAGAGACTGCAAAAATAAAAGAATACTAAAGTACAGGGGAGAAAGGTAAATAATAATAATGGGAAAAAATGAAAACCTTTGAAAAATATGAGGGCTTGTACGACTTTGTATATTTAACGATTGACGTGAGAACAAAAACCGCGTCAAGATTCCGCAAGACGCAAAGCGTGTAAAATTTGGAAGGGTTGGTGACCGGTCAAATTATTATACCCTATAATACCCCTGCTTCGTGAAGATATTACAAAGAGTGCTTTGACTCTTTGACAACTTAAAAGTATTGATATCTAACTTTTACGAAAGAAAATTTCATAAGTAACATATTAAGCTCTTGTTTGAGTTAAATTAAAATTTTCATTTTCATTCTTCTACTCATTTTCAATCATATATTTTTTAATAAAATAATATTTTTAATCACATCAATAACTTTTTCTTATTTTTTAACCACACATTCTCTATCAATCTACTATTTCAGAATACATTCTTTCAAAATAATGTGGCTCAAACACACCCTAAGTATTGCCTATTTTAAAATTAAGAAACAAAGTTTGAAATTTCAAAAATTAGATATTAATTATATTCTATTTATGAAATAATTAATTAAATATATTAAGGTCACAATTATTGAAATAATTGGTCACAAATTATTTCTCGGTCACTGAACAAATTATTTCCAAGTCACAAATAAAAAAATTTTATAGGTCAAATTATTTTTTGATCTTCGGATCAAAAAAGTTATATGACTCTGATTATTCTCGATCACAGATAAAAAAAATTATAACTAACAATTTATTTATCGATCACAAAAACAAATTTTTTTTATAAGTTACAACTTATTTAACGGTCACATATTATCAAATGAATTGGTCACAAGTAATTTCTCGATCACAGCTTAATAAATTATGGGTCACAATAATTTATAGGTTAAAATCAACAAATAATTAATCGCAAACACTCCCCACCTCGACCCTACCTCACCCCACTTCCACCACAACCCCCACCAAAAAAATTCTCAAATTTGCCGTCGACATCACAACCACCGCCACCACGTGTCAGCAAAAACCATCACCACCACCTACTATATCAACAAAAACCACGGCCACCATCACATGTATCAACATAATCAACGTCACAGCCACCATCGATTCCAATAAAGCCACCGTCAGATCCACCGTTGATCCAACAAAACCCACCTCCACTGCCAGATCCACCATCACCACTAGATTCACTACCATTGCCACCAACAAAAACCACTACCAAAATATGCAAACCATCGCCACTAATTCACTGTGTGAGGCACCTCGGCGCCATAGAATCGCTACCACCCATTAACCAATTTATCGATCATAACCATTACTACAACCATATATGACGACCGCCACAGCCAACGCCACAACCACAACCACCATCACCATCACCATCACAACTAACATAAACACCAAACCCACTAACAACAGCAATATCAACACCACCTCAACAGCACCCACACAAACCACCGTAGCCAACATCACAATGGTCGCCGACACCGCCACTACAAAAAAATCATATCCAAATTTATCATTCACCGCAACGACCATAACTACCACCTCACCGCACCGCCACATCACCATCACTAACCACCGTAGCCAACATCACAACTGCCGCTGCCATCGCTACAAAAAAAAATCAGATCTAAATTTATCATTTACTGCTACGACCACCATGACCATAGATCAGGACCCAATTTTCCTAGATCTCCCGTCATTCATCGGCGACATGATGGCCACCACTCAGATCCAGTGCAGTCATCTCTCACGTCCAGCGAAACAGAGCTGCGGTACGATTGCTATACAGATTTAAGCGACGCGCAAAGACTGCCATAGGATGTTCCATGAGTTTGGTGGGGGAGGGAGAGCAGTGATTGGGTAATGGAGGAGAGAGAGCAACTGCGGTATACAAATTGCGGATGATTTCGCTAATAGATAAAAATATGAGAGATACAGGAGGATACATGGAGGAGAGTGAAGTTGTCGGATTACAAAGGGGTGATAGTGACGATGATGACGGTGGCGGTGGTAGTGGTGGGTTGGTAGAGAGAAGATAGAATGGGGGAGAAGAGAGTTGAAATGGTTTTTAGGGTTTGGGAAGAAATTGGATTGGGGTTGTAGTGTGGGGATGGTGATGAGGTTAGTGTGGAGGAACAGACACTTGCGTATTTGGAACGTTTGGATGGTCGGCGTTCGAATAAAACGACGTAACTTTTGCATATAGTGTCCATTTTGGGCCTATGACCCCTTTCCGATAAGCTCGTGACAATTCCCATTGAACTCACGGCTTTACCGTGACGTATGAGGGACTTTGGACGTTTGAATTTGTTTACTAAATCAAAATGGCACTTAATGTTTCTTATTTCATTATTTTCAGTATTTATTTATTTTGCTTTGTAGCACAACCCATTAAGGGACTACTGGCCCAGTAGGTTATCTGTTCTTCTGGTATTTAAAACTCGAAAACGTCTTGTAGGGTTTTTTGGTTGTTCATGAAATTAGAAAAGCGTTTGTTTTCTTAAAGTGCAATCTGTTTGTTAGTGTGTTTGTATGTTCAATTTACATTATGTGGTGTGGATTAGTTTAATTTTTAAATATTAATCTGATTTCTGAAGAAAAAAAAAAGCTTGTAAATTTTAATTTTGGATTGAGAAGTTTAAAACTCTAGTAATATGTAATTTCCACCTTTTACAATCTTACCAAATTACTTGTACGCAAGGTCGGGACAGGTATTTTGGGTCCTTAAGCAAACTTCAAATTACTTGTTCGCAAGGTCGGCCCAGATATTTTGGGTCCTTATGCAAACTTCAAATATGGGGCCCTATAATATCATGCTAGTATTTGATAGAGATCAAAATCAGATTTTTAGCAAATTTTGATAAAAGTTGATTGAATGTGTAGTTGAAAAGTTGCGAAGAAATGTGTAGTTAAAAAGTTGCGAAGAGATGTGTGGTTGAAAATTTTGAGTCTTATGAGATGTGTGGTTAAAATTAATTATTGAAATTGACTTAAAAAACAATTAAATACAATTTAAAACTAATTAAACATAATCAGAAAAATTGGAAGGCAAAATATAAAATTTAAACTCCAATACAAAAAAAAAAAAAAAGAGTAATAAATGGATCGGAAAAATTCCAAACCAGATTTTATAATACATAGAAACATTAATTATTACAATGACAATGAAAAACTGGAAAAAAACAAATTGACAAATAATGGTTAAAAGATAAACGGTCACATTAATTATATATAGAAAGTAATGACTGTAATACATTTTATCTGATACATAAATGTACGTGGTATGTTATATGTCATTTATATGATTTTTTATAGATATTTATATTTTCAAATTTTATTAGTTTCTTGTGTCACATGATAATTCTAATGTAAAGAATTTTGAATTATAATTTTCATTTTTTTTTTCAACCAATCAATTAATCTTACATAATTTTGGACTTCTAACAAAACGGGGCCTTAGACGATCGCCTACACCGCCTATAGTCAAGGCCAAACTACTTGTACATATACAAAATATTATTACTTTTTGCCATCTAGACATTGGTAATACTAATCGATTACATGAGATGCTTTAAGGAATTGCTCAAATGACAAGTTTGCAGATATTAACTAGATGACTGTGAATAAGAGTATTAGTCTGAAATTAAAAGACTTAGAAAAATCTGTGTAGGTGAGATATATCCAATACCGCAGGAGTCTTCAAATACCACATAAGAAAGGAGTAGAAGAATTAAAAGGAAATTGCAATAATCACGAACAACTGCGAACAACCTCTAACACTGAAGAATGCGAATTCAAGACGTGTCTGCACTTTCTTTAGGACTCTATGTGCCCCCTACCAATCCAGTGATGCACCCGGACACAAATACACCTCCAGAATGCAATGGAGCCATCATGTTGCTTGCATTGTACATTCACGAAGACAATCCGAACACCAATGATTAAAAACATACAAGAAGTCTTTACTCTTCCTCCAGAATGACAAAGTATAAACAAGTTAAATGTAAGAAAAAGATATTATGCAGGAAAAATCAAGGGAATAAAGAACATTCTTTATACAAAGTGTCACCATATTTTCTAAAAATTATATTTCAATCAAAACACCAATCTTATTTATAGATGGTGAAATAATGTGTTTGGCCACCTACAAGCTCTGGGCTGTCGTCGCCAAGAGCATGACTGCCGTGCCTCGTGCTACTCCATACTCCATCATCCCACACTTCTCCCGAATGGTTTCTATTACTCGTGCAAAGTTTTTAAAGCATCCAATAATGTCAACAACCGACATTATTTTTGATAATGTTCTAATAATTCCCCCATCATTTTCAAAATGAATGAAGTGTGAAAATATCTTTGGTATAGAGATCACAAACTTTAATGCATAAATGAAATTGTGTTTTGGATTTGAACCTCCACGTAGTGAAAATGTCTCAAATGTTAACAAAGGTGGCATGGTAGACCAAATTTGAGTCAGAGATCGTACAAGGCTACCAAACACCTTATACACAAGTTCCTTATCATCGTGTGCTCATTAAACGATACGTAAATAGGTCATATGTCTTTTATCTTGAATTTTCTTGTAAGGTTTAATTTGATAAAAAAAAGAAAATGGATTGTCAATCCAGATGCTCAATCAAACCCTTTTTACATATAAATCTTAATATATACTTCATATTGAAATCAGAGAAAAGAATGAAACATAAACATACCTAGATCCATGGATGCCTGATTGTTTGCCTGAATGGATTATGATCTTCCAATTGATTGGTGATCTTCTCTTGAATTTTACTCTCTGTTGATGGGGATGCAGAGAATCTGAAAATCACTATCAAATTGGAGATCATGGCCCCCTAATAATAATAATAATAATAATAATAATAATAATAATAATAATAACTGAATAGTTATTATCTTTCAATTGTTTCAAATTGGCCCCTCATCAATTTAAAGCAACATTCTGATCTCTACACTATATTTCCATGAAACATAATACACATTAGTCAAAATTCAGTTTTAACGGATCACTTTAATTGATTAATATTCTTTAAACAATAGCACTACATATTTTAATATATTACATGTGTGGCCCCATATATGTTGGAATTTTCTAACAATCTCTCACTGGACCATACGTGTAATCTTACAAATGTGTACAACCTTATGAGCTAAAATTTTTCGCTATCATTATTATGGGTATTTCCAAACAATCTCGTCCATTAATCATATTGACATAAGATTAAAGCGATTTTTGTCATATTTAACGTGACTAAATCTATCAATGGTCATGTACACCCATACAACCAAATGACATAGATCAATCATGGGAGTGTAGCATGGAAATTACATGTTATGTGATCCAAACATGTCTATTTCCAACTGGTCCAACCTTATTTCTTAAGTGATATCAATAATGAACATAA
>CAIGRO010045967.1:0-11856 GCA_903798355.1 Fraxinus baroniana
TTAGGGATTTTATATCACCTGAATTTTGAAAAAATAAAGTTTGATCCCTGACTTTTGAATTGTAAACTTTAAACACCTGGACCTATGTAATTTCCTCATAATTGAAAGACTCAAAATAAAAATTAGTGGTATTTGCTAACAACAACGAAATAGATGATGTCAATCAATCAAAAACCTGATTCAAATCCAATTTAGTACCTCTTTCTGTTTATAACTATAATCTTCGACGTTGACTGATTACGATGAAAAACATAATCTTAAGATTCAAAATGTCGGCATAGCACAAGTTGCCAGAAAATAATCTTCCGAAATAGTTTGATTATTAATTTGTAAAAATTAATTACTTGTACACTTTGTGTACAATAAGTTTGACATTTCGAACGTGTCAAAATCTGTGTTCTTGATTGTTTAAAGTGTTGTTAAAATCAATGTATAAATAGTTGTCAGCTCACAATAATGTTAAATTTGATGTAAATATAGCAAATCTGAATTTTTACCATTGCTTATTGTTTATTTGGTACAAAATGAAGTGTTTGTCGAGATAAATACATTGTATTTGTAACTATACAAATTTTTGTCAACTTCCATGCTTTATGTTATTTAAACGAAGGGAAGATGACTATTCAGTTTTTCTGTCAAAAGGGTATCGCTCAAAAGGGTATTGCTGATATGAAACTATATGCCACTTTCAGTGCTTATTTGGAAGTTTTTACATTATAATCACTTCTAATCGGACATATTTTTTATCTACACATTTCGTAATAGGACCCACATTTACTGCTCACTATTTATACACATGTTACGACTCGTTACTAGGTACTGTCACGTGGGCACGTGGCCATCTTAACTAAGTTGTGGAACCTGATACAACTGAATCGTAGAGCCGCCCTCTAGGTAGAATGAGGCCCATGTAATTCCGAGGCCCTTCATTCCGAGGCTCTAATGTTATCCGAGGCCAAATGACTCCGAGGCGCCCTCCTAGGTCCGAGGCTCCTCAGCCAGTGACGGCCCACGTGCAAAGATTAAACTATGATGAAAATCTTATTCGAATGATTGACGTGATCTTTTTAAAAAGTATATATTTGTGTCCCGTCTTGTCAATGAAAGAATATTAAATAGTTTGAAAAGCTAGGAAGGTCAACTTGATGGCTAGAACTTGATGCTTCGACCGAGGAGATGAGGTCACGTGTAATTTGATCTGAGGGTCACTATTCCATTTGTAACACTATAAATACCCCCACCATGTAACAATTGAAGACTAATGCAACTTTAAATACTCAAAACTACATATTTTACTCTCATACTGATTCATAACAACTTCAAATCGAGTTCATAGCGATTGGTTATCATTGTACAATCATATCCTGCATATCTCGTCGGAACCCTAATGAAAACGTCTCATATCGTTGAGCTCCTTCCACGTTCAAATATTAGAGTGATCTCGACCGTTAATCTACATGTAGGTGTTGGACCTAGCTCACGTATCTATGAGTGAACCCCACATTTGTTGAGTTCGTTTTTTTAGGTCAACTACACACATTCTATAAGACTCACTGATTAAACTCTCCCAAACAAGCAAATGTCTCTATAGCACATGACATGTCAAAATTATAGTACAGGGACAGCCTTGACTCGAGTGAACTTGTCGTACGACTTGAACCAGTTGTAACTTTTTAAGGTTAGCCTAACATGCTCAAAAATATGCATTGTAGAATTTATGAACATAAATAATTACAAAATACCCAACATTCAGAAGTACATTGGGAATAAAAATGCTCTTAAGACAACATACCACACCAAATTACATGGCATCACTGGACAATTTTCAAGCCTTAATACACACAGTTACAACATTAAGAAATTCAAAACACTAGCACAAATCACAACTCTGAAGATTTTTTTACAACCAATTTAAATCCCCATCAATAGCATTGTTCATGTTACCCCCAAGTAAGGACATGAGTCCACCACCGTGCACCCTTCCCTCCTGAACCACATCATCATCGAGGCTCTTTCCAGCACCGGTACTGGCAATATTGTCGAGGTTGCCGGTATTGCTCTTTTCAACTTCCTTCTCGGGACACGATGAGGCCTTCATCGACAAAGGAATCAATACCTGAGGAGGTATGAGCCGCCGCCTTTTAGCTGGTTTTTCAAGTGAATCGGGAGAATCCGAGATCACACCAACTCCAGATGAAGTATAAGTGTTGTCGAAGCTGTTCCTAGAAGTAGAGGCAGCTGGTACCAATCCATGGAAGAGTCGAGGTCCAAGCATTCTTTCTTCATTCGTTGCCCGTCCCCGAACCAGGCTGCTATGCGCAGCACATAACCCACTCTTTCCTCTTGCAAACTTTTCACATTTTCCTCCACCCCAGTAGCACCTCTTTCCACCACCAAGCGCCTTGCAGAAGTCAGTGCTTCCTTGAGCGCTTTTGTCACAGTTATCAAATTTACAGCGCTTTCCTCCACCATGCCTGACACAGCAATCAGTTCGGCCACGAGCACTCTTGCTACAGCCTGGAATAACACACCTCTTTCCACCGCCGTGAGCAACACAGAAATTGGTACCTCCGTGCACACTTTTTGGGCATATCCCACCACCATCATAGAGGCAACGTTTTCCACCGCCATGCCCTTTGCAGAGAGGCGTACTCCCCTCGGCACCTTTGGTGCACCCTACAAATATACACCGTTTTCCACCACCATGTGCTTTGCAAAACATGGTGCTACCTTGCGCACCCTTAGTACAACCCAGGAATTGGCATCGTCGTCCACCACCGTGGGAGATGCACAGGCCGATCTGTCCCTCAGCACTGCGAGCGCAACCTTCCACTTCACACCTCTTGCCCCCACCATGCCTGAGGCAAAGACCCGACTTCCCACGGGCCGCTCTAGTGCACCCTTCTTCATACCGGCACCGTTTTCCACCACCATGTGCTATGCAGTGATCTGTCTTCCCTTCAGCACTTTTAGTGCATCCAAGATGCTCGCACCTCCTGCCTCCTCCATGGCCTTTACAGTAGGCAGTGCGGCTCTCAGCACCACTACTGCATCCAGGTTTCTGGCATCTCTGTCCGCCCCCGTGGCCAATACATAGACCCGTTCCTCCTCGTGCTCCTTTTGTACATCCGGCAAACTTGCACCTTTTTAGGCTGCTGGTTATGTGGTCTGAAGATGCCCCAGGTAGTGTAGGTTCAGATACGGAGCTCCTCGAATAATTAGAGACGGTAGAAGGTTCAGCACTGAGCTCGGAAACATGGCAATGAGATTTTGCACCAAAATTTGAAACCTCATCAGTCATCAACGATATTTTGGTACTTCCCATTCTAGGAGCCAAAAGAAGTGTAGGCATATAGCCACTGGATTTCTTGGCTGACGTAGAACCCTCATCAACAACAGGGATTGCAAGCCTTTGACCATAAGCACTCTGCATAGAAGCAGAAAATTCAAGTATATTTGAAACTTCATCAGTATCCCCAGACAGTCCTAGTTTTAGAATCAAATCACAGTCAGATGCCAACGCCTGAGTAAATACGGTTGTCGGCCCTTTGTTTTTATTACCCCTAGCTGCACAATAATCATCAGAATATGTACTGGGTGTTGGACCCAATCCAAGCACTAATTTGCACCCATCATCAGAAGCATTTGTATAGATACTCTGTCCTCCATCTTTTGTTCGACAGCTCCCAAATGCAGCTTTATCACGTCCTCCATAGCCGAAACAATCCAACCGTAAAGTGGTATCTCCAATATTCCCGTTCTTTCTCAGCTCACCGTTCCAAGAGGGAAACTTTCTGTTCGTATTAAGATCCATCATGATATATATTATATTCTGAAGGAATGATGGGCCAGGTAGCACAAGAAACTAACAACATTCTAGTACGAAGATCCATAAATCAAAATGAAAAAGGCAAGCGAAGTAAATCCAAACAAACTACCTCCACCACTCACAAAACCTGAGGTGTCCGACCTGTCCATTATATGAATGCCTTGTCGAAGCACCGGATATTCTTCTCAAAGCACTGTACAATGAAGAGAATGTGTTAAAATTTCTGGGATAGAACCCTTCCCGGTAGTCTTACGTCGCAATGGAAGTCTTCTAACTTTGTTGACCTGATAGAAGAAAGAAACAAGGTCAAATCATTAATGCTTATACAAACAGAGTGGTGAAAATTTAGCCCTTGTTTGAGCTCCAATTTTATGTTAAAATGAATTTGTAATAGTGATTTTAGAAGAATATGTAGTTAAAAAGTAAGGAAAAGTTTTAGATTTATGTACAAAATAATTTATTGAAAGAATGTGTGGTTGAAAATGAATTTAGAGAAAAATGAGTTTTTGAATAATGAGGCTCAAACAAGGGCTTAATTTGCTTGCCAAAAACAAGCAAACAACAACTGGAGTTATAATTGGAGTTAATTCATTGAGGCAGAAAAAAAAAAATGTAAATGAAGCTCCCAAAAAAAAAAGAACTGAAAAAGAAGAGGAGGAAGGGACGGATTAATTTGGATGGGGTAGAGAGTTTAAATCCTCGTGCACACGGCTTAACCATAAATATATTATTATATTTTAAAAAATGAAACAAGAAAAGGAAAACAAATTTCAAATTAAAAAAATGCATGTATACTTTGACACCTCGATGTTGTAAAACCATTAGAAAACATTTATGCTTTACAAACCGAATTAATACGTTTCTTCAGGACACTATATGGGGGGTATCATACACTAGCTAGTTAAGGAAACCTTAATCCAGAGGTCACAATTTGGCCCATTTAGCTTTAGAACAGAGCGGCAACCATCAAGGCACTATTAATTTATTATACTCAGATAGAAGGCATTAGTTAAGGAGAATATATGTATCATTGACGATGCAAAGAACATTATTACTATATTGGCACATGCCCGGCAATAAATACAAAATTTGAGGTCAGATTTTCACCACATTCCAGAAAAACACCCATAAAATAAGATTGTTCAAAATGAACATCATAATATGCATGAATTATCATTGCATCAAAAATCAAGTTCAAAAGGATCATTCGTTCGTTTCCATTGGAACTCATACAGTCCGCACTTGAGGAAATGGTGGGAAAAGGGAAAAAGAAAACAATAACACGTATTCGAATATGAGAAAAAAAAAAATCTATTTATAAGGAAGCCTATGCCCTATGTGTAGAACTCTACAACTTATTAGAATCCCTGTAGTACAGACAAATAAAAATGACCAAATATAAAAAACTCAATTTGCAAAATCTAGCGAATAGATGGAAAATAAAAAAGCAACAGTGATTATGATATGAATTCAACCTAACACGTGGTCCTAACATTAAAAGAAAAGGAAAAAAGCTACGTAAAAAAATTCCATTAAAAAATGGTAGCCCCCAAATGGAAGTCAGTTGATATGAAAAAGGGCCTTAAAATACCAATATGGACAATGCAAAATGCTTAAAATTCAGGTTACCGTGATTACGTAAAAATATGCATCAGTTGGATATATCCAACATGGACAAGGGTGCTACAATTTGTCAGATAGATTTAAAACATGAAACTAACTGTATAATAAGAAGAAAAGGGACGTGTCAGATGAAGATGAAAAAGATTCAAACAGAACAGGCTGTCTCTACAGTGTAATGGAAACATGTCATTTTACATCAAATATTACATAGAGCAATTTAAAACAAGCTGTAGGCGAAACAAAAGATTCAAATTAATTGATGAAGCGAAAACCAAAGTGGCCTAGGTCAAGAATTGGTGAAAGGAGGAACAATGAATGAAAAAATTTGGGGACTAGAACAACTAAATCAAAGAAGGAATATCCTCCGTGTGGGAAATTACAACATAAGAATCTGAGGGTAAATAAATTAAGAGTTGAACAACTTAAAATAGCCTATTTTCCATGCGAGAAATGTATCTTAAGATAACCATAAGGCTAATTAAGCCCATGTTTGACCCCATTTCTTAAAACTCATTTTTAGTCATATAGTACATGGGACCCACGACTTTTATCAAATTTTCAACCACACATTTCACCAACTTTTATCAAAATTTACCAAAAATCTAGTTTTTATCCAAACCAAACATAGGCTAATTTTCCGAATTATTTTTTCAAAACAGATATAGATAGCATTTGGCGAGAAGAAGTCCCAAGAAAGTAATTGAGGAAGAGATAAAATAAGAAAAAGGCATTCCACTAAAAGATAGCCATGTTTTATGTTACTCCTTTTAACTTTTCTAGTCAGAAACTGTGTAGAATCTGAAGACTAAAGGTAGAGAATATACGACTAGGGGCTATGATAATTACCTAACCATGTTGTGGTCATAAGGCAAGATGTCAAATATCACTCACACACTTGATAATTCAGGTAGCAAACGGCCAATGAAAACTATGAGAGGTTTAATACTTCCCCGTCTACTCAAACACTGACAACCTTTCTCTCCCTCTGATTGAATGTAACAATTACTTTAAATCCTAAACCTTAATTAAAGCTTCTAAATAAATTATATGTTCAGTTTCAGAAATTTTAATCCTAAATCATTCCATTGGTTTCTACTTAACAAGATTTGACAGCTCAAAAACAATATTTAATCCTCTATTATGCATACTCATCTAATTTTAACTAGTATTCGTGTCTGAATTTCAAATCAAAACCTTTTATACCACTGCAGAGTTCTGCAACAAAACATGAGATCTAAGTTTACCACAATAAAGATTATTGAATTAAACACTTGAAAAAGAAAAGCCTTCATTTTTCAGGAGTTTATGTTAAACTTCTGGCCACACAAAACCCTCAAAAAAGGGGGAAATTCCCAATATTCACATACCCAAAATATAAAAACCAAAATTTTTTAAAAAAAAAAAGAAAAAAAAACACCCATCAAACTATTTGCGGTAATTCCAAAGCAAAAGAAATAGAAAACCCACGTAAGTATAACTACAGAGGATCTAAGCAAGTATTCAATTAGTGCAAGACAGTACTATAATTGAATCGACTAGAAAGAATTATAAGGAAGTGGAAATTACCCGTTAAGAGGAAAATTCTGGAAATATGGCAACTTTGGGGAATCATTAACAGCAATTTAGTCGAGAGAGAAAGTGCGTAAGAGAAATTGAGAGAGAGAGAGACGGAGAGCTACAGTTTACGCTTACAGCTTACTTTTACTTTTATGCTTATTATTTCCAACCACACGTTAAATCAATAAAATATTTTATAAATAAATTCAATTTTTTTCCTGCGGCTTGATCACTCATTTACATTTGGTAAGGAATCATTACTCAAAACATCATTTTCTCTCGATCTTTCCTCGTAATGACCATCAAATGAAAGCATAATAGATTAATAAGCCCCTATTTTCATCCACCATTTTCATACGAGTTAAATACATCAATGGCCACTCTACTTTAAATTTTGTGTCCACATGACCACTTAACTTGATTTTATTTCCTTATGGCCACTAAATTCTATATTTAATGTCACCATGACCACCCAACTTATTTTATTTTACCAAAGACATCCAATTTCATATAACGTTTCATTATGACCACCCAATTTCATATAACATTTCACCATGGCCACTCAACTTCTTTTTANATGGCCACTCAACTTCTTTTTACCATTTTCATTAATTTTAGAAGGGATAAAACGGTAAATTTGCATTATATATACAAAATATATTTTAAAAAATCAAAATAAAAACTTATTTAAAAATAATAATAAAATAAAAACTTATTTAGGTCATGTTTGGTACAGATTAAAATCAAATTTTAATCTAAGTCAAAATCAAACAATTAATATTAACCACATCTTTCGTGAGTCCTACAACTTTTCAACCACACATTTTAAAAACTTCTATCACAATCTACTAAAAATTCAATTTTAATCCCTACCAAACATCATCTTAAAAAAAGTTAATTAAAACAATAAAATAAAATAAAAACTTATTTTTAAAAAAAGTTACTTAGAAAGATAATTTAAAATAAAAAATTATTTAAAAAATGTTTTTACAATTAAATAAAAACTTATTTAAAAAAAGTTACTTAGAAAAAAAAAGTTATTTTAAAAAAATGTTCTTTAAAAAAATAAAATAAAATAAAACTTATTTTAAAATAAACCTTTTAAGTTTGTTTTTTTAATACGTTTTTATTTAAATTATATATATAATGCAAAGTTACCATTTTAACCATTTTAAAATTAATGAAAATGATAAAAATAAGTTGAATGGCCATGATGAAATATTATATGAAATTGAGTGGCCATAGTGAAACGTTATATGGAATTGGATGGCCTTGGTGAAATAAAATTAAACATGGGTGGCCATTGTAACAATAAATATAAAATTGAGTGGCCATAGTGAAACAAAATCAAGTTAAGTGGCCATGTAGACACAAAATTTAAAATTGGGTGGCCACATGAGTATTTAACCCTTTTTATACCTTTGTTACTATAATTCTATTCTTATTTAAAAAAAAATTTAAAATACTATATTCATCCTCCTTGATGACCGAATTTTGCCACTTTTCCGGAAGAAAATTAACAGATGTAGTAATATAATTCGAGGTGACATCATATGATTTAATAGAAAAAGTCGATTGTATTTAAAACAATCCAATAATGTAATGTCATGTAATATTATGTCAATAATTTTGTCATGGCATATGACACTATAGCATGATTTTGAATGGCATAGTAGTTCACTCCATTTTTCTGAACATTTCACCAATAAAAACAATCATATTGTTGACCCCAAAAAATGTTGTCAATAGATGTCGGGCTCACTCGTCCATGCGCAAGTCAAATCCAACACGTTAAAGCCGATCGACGGTCAGGATAACTCCAGAGATTGAACGTAGGAGGGGCTCGACGACACAAGACGTCACCATTCGGTCTCCGACGAGATAAACAAAACACGATTGTATAAAAAACCAATCGATAAAGAACAAGATTTGTAGCTGTAATAAGATTATAGATGAGAGAACAATATAGTTCCAAGTATTTAAAGTTTCATTAGCCTTCAATTGATACATGGTTGGGGTATTTATAGTATTACAAATAAAATGATGACCCTTGGATCAAATTACACGTGGCCTCATCTCCTCGGCCGAAGCATCAAGTCTTAGCCATCAAGTTGACCTTCCTAACCCTATAGAGCATTAAATACTCTTACAATTGACAAGACAAGATACAAACACACTTTTTACAAAGGTCACATCAATAATTCGAATAAGATCTTCATCATGAGTTGAATCTTTGCACGGGACCGTCACTAGCTAAGGAGCATCGGAATTACTTGGGCCTCGAATCTAGAAAGGTACCTCAAATAATATCAGAGCCTCGGATGTACATGGGCCTCAGATAATATAGCATCGGATGTACATGTGCCTCGGATAACAACATAACCTCAAAATATGGGCCTCGGATAATATAGCATCGGATCTACATGGGTCTGGGATGATGTAGCAAGAAGACCACGACCTAGTTAAGATGACCAAATGATAGTACCAAGTAACGAGTCATAACAATAGTCCCCCCAAGTTCATATGTGATTATTTATGTCATGCGTGGACTTTTAATAATAAAGTTAGAAATTTTTTGAAATTTGTGGTAACTTAGTCTCCTAAGTCCAGGCATAGATATTCATATTGTGCGTGGAATTTCAATAGTTAATTTGAATTTGGCTTACTTTGAGCTTAGGCTGTCTGTTGAAAGAGAGCTGAGTTTGCTTGGAAGTTGAGTTTACTTTGAGCTTAGGCTGTCTGTTGAACTACCGATGCTCATTCACTTTGAGAGTAACTTAAATTATTTGAAGCCGAGGCAGAAAATAGCTAAATTGCCGAGGCTCATTCACTTTGAGAGTAGCTGAAATTATTTGAAGCTGAGGCAAATAATAGTTGAACTGTCAATGCTCATTCACTTTGAAAGTAGCTGATCCATGTAGAGGCTTCTCCCATGATGTTCAGCTTTGTCATGGGAGGCTTGTGATGTACGCCTCAGAGTTCAAACGAGGTGGTCCTCTTTTGGGACTCTAGTCTCTCCTCCGAGGAGCGCACGCTTCCGTACTTGGAGGATGGTTCTTCTAAGTAAAGGCCTCTCACTTGACGTTCAGCCTCGACAAAGGGAGGCATGTGATGTACGCCTTGGAATTCATTTGAGGTGGTCCTCTTTTGGGACTCCAGCCTCTCCTCCGAGGTGCCTACACTTTCCTACATAGTGGATGGTTCATCTATGTGGAGGCTTCTCCCATGATGTTCAGCTTCGTCATGGGAGGCTTGTGATGTCAGCCTTGGAGAAAGAATTAGGTAATCCCTTTTGGGATTTGATCCTCCTCTCCAAGGCACCCACGCTTCCCCACATGGTGGTTCGTCCATGTGGAGACTTTTCCCATGACGTTCATCTTCGTCTTGGGAGGCTTATGATGTTTGCCTGGGGGAGCCAATGAGGTAATCACTTTTGGGATCCGATCCTCTTCTCCGAGGCGCCCACGCTTCCCCACATGGTGGATGGTTCATCCATGTGGAGGCTTATCCTATGACGTTCAGCTTCGCCATGAGAAAATTGTGATGTCTGTCTTGTAGAGCCAATGAGGTAATCCTTTTGGGATCCGATCCTCTTCCGAGGCGCCCACTCTTCCCCATATGGTGGATGGTTCATTCATGTGGAAGCTTCCCCTTTGATCTTTGTCAGTAGCAAGTACTTTATAATTTTTGTGCAAATTTGATTTTATAGAGTGCAAACTTTGTTTCTTGAATGAGGACTCTAAGATAATGTCACCTCTTCCTTTATTTGAAGAACAAGAACTATATTTTCCTTTATTCAAGGAACGAGGACTTCAACCAAGGATAAGCATCTAGCGAGCGGGGAATAAACATCTCACGAATAGCTTTCGAACTATTGGGGTCTTATAAACTAGCCTCGGAATGGTAAGGTCTTACAGTTGGACTGACCTCGAAATGACGAGGTATTACATCTAGGCTCAACGATAGTGAGAGGCGAGGAATAACCATCTCGCGATGCCAGGAATAAGCATTTGACGATTTGCATCTTCCTTTATTCAAGGAATGAGGACCTTATGCTGAATTGCTGAAGCATAAGCAAGGATGAGGCCCTTGCATGCTGAAGTCCTGAAACATGGGCAAGGATGAGGCCTCTGCATGCTGAAGTTCTAAATCATAAGCAAGGCTGAGGCTCTTGCATACTGAAGTTCAGAAGCATGGGCAAGGATAAGTCCCTTGCATGCTAAAGTTCTGAAGCATAGGCAAGGCTGAGGCTCTTGCATGCTGAATTTCTGAAGCATGGGCAAGGATGAGGCCATTGCATGCTGAAGTTCTGAAGCATAGGCAAGGATGAGGCCCTTACATGCTGAAGCATGGGCAAGGATAAAGCTCTTGCATGCTGAAGTCCTGAAGCAGAGACAAGGCTGAGGAACTTGTATGCTGAAGCTAGGCAAGGATGATGACCTTGCATGTTGAAGTGATGAAACATAAGCAAGGATGAGGTCCTTGCATGTTGAAGTCCTGAAGTATGGGCAAGGGTGAGGCTCTTGCATGCTGAAGTTCTGAAGCATAGACAAAGCTGAGGCTCTTGCATGCTGAAGTTGTGAAGCATGGGCAAGGATGATGCCCTTATGCTGAATTGTTGAAGCATAAGCAAGGATGAGACCCTTGCATGCTGAAGTATAGGCAAGGTTGAGGCACTTGCATACTAAAGCATAGGCAAGGATGAGGCCCTTGCATGCTGAAGTCCTGAAGCATGGGCAAGGATGAGGCTCTTGCATGTCGAAGTCTTGAAACACAGGCAAGGCTGAGGCACTTGCATGCTGAAGCATAGGCAAAGTGAGTACTCCATACTCATGATATTTATGTCA